>JAZGTK010007168.1:0-19726 GCA_036877625.1 Ambastaia sidthimunki | reverse complement strand
GTCTTGCTCTATATTTTCCACTGTTGTCACCTCACACACTCCCGGCCAATCAGATCTCACACAGAACCATGACAAACTGTCTGATGTCTGCATCCACAACCCAGGTATTCTTAGAGAGTCTGTCTATTATACAGTCTGTATATTGAGTAAACACCAGAAGACAAGCAGTTTAAAGCAGGTCAGGAGTGGATGAAGCTACACGATGAGTGACGTGCCACAGATGATAAATGATGCCACACTCCTCTCCAGCTGGGGCTGATGCTGGTGGATTTTGAGAAAGAAAGCTTCTTTGTCTATAGTTGGGAATGAGGGCTAGGAGATGTGGTTTTAGTTGGGGGGCAGGGAGCTGCAACTTGACTCTGAGTTTATACCCAGCTGGAGAATTTGAGAAGTTTTGAGTGCTGTGCAGGTCCACGGAGAGACAAACGGCAGAATTCTGACAGAGGACTGTGAGATTTAACCCTCGAGGGAGCTGTGAGTTTGTGTTTGTGTGCAGGAAGAGGAAGTCTGTTCAGCGTAAGTGGACAGAGTTCTGCATGACGCAACACTTTAAACAACAAAACAGATGTGTGGAAGGACAAACCCACAAGAGACGAGGTAAAACCAACAAACACATGGAGGCCAAAGATCACACTGTTCCTGAGGCTGGACCTTGTTCTTTACACTGACTCACTGATATTAGCCACTAGAAATGAGTTTACTTCAAACTGAAACATCTCAAGTCAGACACTCATGATAAGAGTTATCATAGACCTGACACCAGCACATTTATAAAAATAACACTGAAAACTGAGGCTTATTTTTGTAGCTTATCGAGGTTGGAAAATCTCACCTGCCCTGTCTCACAAACACACGGTCTTGCTTTGGATTATTAAGCAGGGTTATTCTAGGACTGCAGCCAATGTGAAGTGACATTAAACTGACTCTGAAAACAGGCGCTGGAAGCCCGGCCTGTCCTCTGCAGTCTGGATCACAAGAGTCTCTGTGACCCAAATTCCCACACATGTCAGATTCTGCTGGAATCAGGACATTACAGGATGTCTGCTAGAGTTTAATGACTGTAATGCAGTTAATCAACATCCCTGTTTATCATTTCACACAAAACTGCATCATACATCATCTAACTGCTACAGTGAGCCACAAATTCCATAAAAGAGCAAAGAGCATGTGGACACTTATCTATTAAAACTGACTGTAAAAGGTTCATGCCCTCTTCTAATGCAGAACATGGGACAAGAGTTGGTGCTGGAAAAGTGTTCTTCTGTATTCTGTTTATCTCAACATTCCAATTTCAAATCCTGTGTGTGCCCAAAAACACCAGAAGCCCCCTCACTTCTTCCATGAGTCACCCACCCTCTCAAACTAGCTCAGCTCTTGTGCAAGCTCCTTGTGTACAGTCACTTGGGATAAGCAAGAAATGTGGGTCAGCACAGCTGTGGAAATGGTTTACACCACTCAGAAAAGATCTTAACTAGTGACTGGGTTGTAATTTCCCTACAAGACTGAACACGTCCTGTAGAATTCAGGGGATGGACCGTCTTCCCTTCCCCCAACTCAGAGCAGAGAGGTGTGTTAGAACTGTAGCTGGTGTTGGGGGTCTGTCACTGCAGGGGTTCAGGAAGTGAGCTACTGTAATCCACATTTACTCAACAGTGACATCAAGAATGTTGAATGCTAAAAACCAGAGACTGAAGATAACAAACAAACTAAACTGACAGTGACTGGAATCACCAACTGTGTCAATGTGTCACCCAGCAAATGTTGTGCTATAGCAGCTAAACAGATAAACAGTAGTTTCAAACTGACTTGAATTAATGTGGACGCAGCCTAAAACAGATTTTTAAACGCTGTGCTGTAGAGTGTTTCTCAGATCTGTACTCTGAAACGACCCTTTCAGAGCAAACGCACAAGAAGCCCAGCCCCCTTTAAAACAGTCTATGCTGTGTCCACTCAACCTACATGGAGAAGACGGGAAGCTCTGTCGAACCAGACACACTGCAGACGAGGGTTTCTCACCACAAACTGCCTGCCAGCCAGCTCCTCCCCTCCCTTCCTCAAAGACCACTCCACCAAACCGTGAGTCATCGCTGGCACAACACTGTGAGGGTCATGTCAGGATTCCTGAGTGATGCTATCAAAATGTCAGAGAAGCTGAGAACATGAGACTCAGTGTTGAGTGTCAGTCTGTCCCGACACCCGACCTGCTAAACACACACTTAACAGAAACCACAGGCTGTCAATAAACTGCCCTTATCATTAACCTGTCAAAAACAATATTTCACAGATATTAATCAATACATCTGTTTCAGTCTTCTTGCTTATTCAATTAAAAGTAAACTGAGGTATATACAATTAAAAACTGTTTACATATTAAATATCCCATGTGGTACTTCTTAAGAATTCATTTAATGAAATACTTAGCAAATAAAAGGCCCTTCATCTCATAACAAATCAATCATAAATCTAGCTCAGTGCAAACACAGCCTCACATTATATAACACTCCAACACACAACAATATAAACACACAACTCTACACATACTGGGTCACACTTCACCCTGTATTTTCAAATCTCTCACAGTAAGTCTTATTGTGGTATAAATGGTAAAGAAAAATCCTTAATGCTTGACACATTCTGTGGTCACATTATACACTAACACACCACATTAGAACACACAGTACTAGTTAAAACTAACAATACTAACATGCTATAAAAAGCAGGAGTTTCCCTATAGTTGCCTAAACAATCACGGTTCAGAACAGCGAGAACTCATCTGGTTGCCACAAGGTTTCAGTCAAAGTGATTTCACAGATAAGTTATATGTGGTGACTGGAGACTGTTATAGCAGCTGCAAGATCTACAAACACACACCCTCTATACAACTCCCTCATACTAGTAAGTGTTAGTTACAGAACACTGTAGTCTGTGGCTTTCACAGGATGAATTTCTTGCATTGTTGTGTGGAATTCCATGTCAACATTCCCTGGAGAGTAAAAGTGAGACCTGGTCTGTATTGACCTGCACCCATGAGGCGGGGGGCTTGTGTATGCATGTGTGTATATGGAGGGGGCTGAAGGGGTATTAGAACAAAGAGCCTGTTCTGTTCTAAAGGTGAAGGAGACCATGAACCTTCTCTCATTCCATGATGAATTTAAGTTCTCCTGAAGGTGTTCACAACCACTGCTGCTCTGATGCTGTCTGGTTAGGTGTTATGTGACTGGTAATTTAATTTTAACTGGTAATTTAAACATGGCTTCATGTAATTGAAGATTCCTTCATCTATGAGGAGTCTACATTTATAAGCCCTTGTAAGACCCCTAATTAGTCAGCAGACTGAAATCTACCCAGCGAGAATGTACAGCCCCTCTTTGCTGCCTTTGAGAAAAGTTGGAACACAAACCTGTTATTACATAAGCTGCATTTCTGAATTCAAACTCTATAGAGAATCATGACTTACCGCTTACCGGTATAACTGTTCCATCTTAACTTTATCCCTTAGAGCCAAAAGAACCTAAAACTAACTGACACTAATATCTACAGATGCTATAAAGCATTCGCATTATAAAGAGGTTAAAATACGGCGTTTGTTGTAAATAATCAGGTTTGTAGATATGTTAACGCATCTGGTTAATAAAACACTAGTTGCTTCAGATCTGCAGCGTGATGATGATGATGATGATGATGATGATGGAGATCGTGTCATGACCTGCAGTGGATTGTATTGATAAATGGATTCACTTACGTTGCTGTATAATGTACTGTCGTTATCTCCGGACTCACACAATTCGCTGAGATTTCGGTCCCATTGTAAAAACGGTTCCCCGCTGTCCATTATCTCCATGTCTCGTTCTGTGCTGTAATACAGACTCACTGAAAGGCGTAGTGTCGCGTTAACGACCCCAGAAACGCTGCAACAACGTTAACAGCAACGTATCCGTCAAACGCGTCGACAGGTCGCGATGCGGGTGAATCTTCACTGTCAGCGGAAAGTTGATCAGAAGTTGTCAGTGTTACTGCAATAGTTACTTTGTAATCGCGCGTCTTTGTAAATCGTTACAATGTATCTCGATTATTGTTCGGCTGCAACAATGTAACAAATGGCGTTAAACACAAACGCTGTTAATAAATGAAACTGTTTTCACTGCGGGTTCATTTCAGCTTCAGAAACGTCGCCCTGCACAGACCAGCAGGAATTTGGGGCGGGGAAATGGGAGTCGCGAAATTTGTTTACTAAAGAAACACTGTGGTATATTCTTCTTGTTTCAGATATTTGCTTACAAATATTATTATATTGTACAATTATGGAGTAAGATTATGTTTTGCTAAGCATTTCAAACTCACTAGCTTTAATTTATCTTAAAAACACTCAACTTTCCTATCTGAGAGCCCGCCCGTTCATTACGCATGGAAACCAATCAGATGAGCTCGTTACGTTTAAAGCTCACATACATTTCATAAAGTTTACGCAAATCACAGCTAACGGACAAACACACTGACCAATAGCAGGTGGATATTGCATGACTGACATGAAGTTGCTCCAATAGATGGTGACGCCGCACAATCTCTCAGCAAACCGTTTAAAGCCAAGAGTACCAAACTGCGCACAGCGCCTCAACATCTGTTTCTAGCGCTTTACTCTGGAAACACGTCTTCATTGTTTCAAGCAACACACAAAAACTTGTCCAAATACCATTTGATGAGATTTTAAATAGTTATTTTCGTCATTAATTGCGCGACCCGTATGTAACGTCATACAAAGTGCGCAAAAAAATCCTTAGGTCCAACGTCCTACGTGACGTACACTACACGGTGCACGAGTGATCCGTTTCCAAACATAAGCATGAATATGTAAAAACAGTGAAGTAAACTTTATTTAAAGTCTAAACAGAAAGAAAGAAATACAGCCTTTAGTATCAGACAGTTCATCTTACAAGTGCTCTAACAATGACACTATATAGACAGCATTTTACTAAACCCATTACTGACAAACTACTGTGCATTTATAGACAAACATAATAGCACAACAACAAATAGAACAAGATTTGGTTTAAAAGAATTACACAATATGGTTCAATATATTTTTATGTTTCAGAAGTTATCAGACAATGTAGCATTTTGTTACAAAAGAGTCCAAACCAGTTTCTGAGGCTGGAACGTGTTTACATGACAAGTGCATCACACTGGCGCCCTCTATCGGAGCAACACCATCACATTACAAGAGTCATTACTGTAGAACTGTCAAGAGTTTCTCAGTGATTATAGTAAAACTACACAAATTATCTTCCATCTGTTGGTTCCTAAACCCTGAGAAAGATCCTTCATTACTGTTCTCGCCCAGTTTCACTTAGAAACACAATATTATCTGTGGAAAGACAGAAATAAAACATTTCAACCACTAATGCAAAACAATATATGGAGAATAATGAGTAGTTAAGTTAACATAAGAGTCAGCAGTAAACTGACCTGCAATAATAGTTGTTGCTTGTCGCCTGACGTTGTTTTTATCCACATACTCGCCGTAGTCAAGCTTTCCTTCCACAAGAATTCGAGAACTGGTAAAGAATTTAGTTAATTACAATATCAGGCATGAACATATATTTGTTTCAGCATTTACATTTTTTAAAGCAATAGCAAACACACCCCTTTTTTACATACTGATATGCCACATCTCTGAGGCCGGGTTTAAACACAGAAATTCTGTGCCACGTTGTTTTCTGGCTGACGTCTCCTGCAAAAACATTAAATACATAAATTAACATCCCAGTAAAATCTCAAACAAATCTTCAGATCTTAAATTATTTATATATTTTGAAATTTATTTATAGCATAAAACCATTTTAACTGTCACCTGTGTTTGTGGGCTCTCCCTCCCCTGAACGCCACATTTCGTTTGTTGCCATGGAAAAGATGGTAACAGGGTTTCTGCCCTCCACTTGTCTCATAACAGGGTCTTGCCCCACCCGCCCCAGCAGCTGCACCTTGTTAATAGCTGTAAAAGATGTAAAAAAAAACGGAGCAGTTCAAACAATCTGTTTGGGGAGTCAAACTTTAATATGCACTAAACTTCAGATCTGCTGGACACACAGATACAGACACACACACATGAACAGTAGAATGACACTGATGGACATACTCACATCTCTCCAAGATCAGACTTGTATCAGTAGCTCTGTGTCTGACGAACTGTTTCAGTATCTGTCAGGTTAAACTCACAGTTAACAGTCACGCTCATAGTCTGAACTGAGTCTGTGTCTCAGAGGTTTGTTTACCTGAACTGAAGCGTTTCTCAACATCTTCTCTGTTGTCTAGAGGGTCCCGTGATGTCTGGTGACAGACCACTGGAGGAAAATAATGACCTTATCAAAGTAACACAGGCAGATACACGATGAAAAAGTTTGATCTCCATTCATTCACAGTAACAATCAGAGGAGGTTATTGCCATTCTTCCATGAGGTCTTTTATAAATAATTTGATTCACGATAATAAAATGCTCATCTTCAATCGGATGTTTTCTTAATTAAAAATTAATGCACAATATTAGATAACTTCTAATCGTTTAAATTCTCAGCTCTAAATCTACTTTCAGCAAATATAACGAAGACTCACATGATAATCTCGCGCCATTCACTCATCTAAACTTATCACGTTTAAAACAGAGTTCATGTTTATCTGGAGTGTCAGTGATTGTTAGTCATCTGTTTAATCTCTGCAGTTAACACACACGACTAAACTAAACATAAACTTTCACTTACACGTTTAACAGATCTTGAGATTACTTCAGTACCTCACGCTGCTTCCGGTCCGCTTACGAAAACATCCCCCAGTAACAACAGAAACACACAACTTCCGTTCCGTCCACATTATTAATAATACAATTCATTCATTTATAACAATTCAGTTATTTATTTGAAAAATATATTTTAAAAGTAACGTTTCCTGTTAGAACCAGTAAATCAAATCTTTAGACTCCATAAAACTTGTAAGAACTATTTATAAATATTTGTAGTGAAATGCATTTAATAAAAGCATTAATAAAAACTCATTATATACAAGACTCCAGGTTGATTTATGTGACTTTGGTGCTAAACAATGAAAGGACACAAACACATTTCAATCTGTTTAATAGTTTTTGTCTTTAAACAAAATCAGTTTTTTGAGGTTTATAAGACCCCAGATCTCTCACATCTGTGTGATTCTATTATATTATCAGAAAAACAATAAATTCTAAAGAAGTCATTACAGTGTGATTTCCCTGGTAAGTGTCTGAACTTCTGTTAAAATAATAATAATAAGTACTAACTTAACATAAACCCTTAAGCAGACAATAACCAAGATTTACAGTACCAGTACAAAGTCCACCATTCCTCCCAATATAATTTCTGAATTTTACTAAAGAAACTACACAATAACCCACAAGGACTCGGTTAGCAAAGTTGTGTTTGTGACATTTGGAAATGCCTTTACACATTAACGTTACTGAATGTTACTGCAATGTTACAGAAGAAAAAAATACTGCCTGCATTGCTTCACATACGGGCCAACATCTAGATCTTTGTGTGCAGTGATGTAGGTGGCTCTCAAATAAGACATAAGCCTTAGTCCATCATTTCTCTGGCTTCTCTGAGCCCCAGTCACCCTGCAGGAGCCATGAAGAGGCCATAAGCCGTCACCACGACGACAGTTGTAAAAGTTCTGTTTACACAGAATTGTGTTGCTAAGGCAACAGACGCTGTGGAGTGCCACTGGGGCTGTGGTAAAAGGGTTTGGGGTACGGGGGCAGAACGGGTCGCTCTGTGGGGCTTTCTGTGAGTGGAGGGGTGGAGAGGCGGAGGTAAACAGGCGCACAGGGGGCAGTTGGCACAGTGGGAACTGTGGGTGTGGGCACCCTCTGCAGGACTACATGAGGGTACATCTGGCTCTCTGACTGATAAAGTCCAGGAAGTGAAGCCTTTAAAAGGTTTTCTTGACTTCTGTAATGTGCACGCACACAAACACACACACACACAAAAGAAGGTTTGACATCTTAACATCACATTATCAAGCAAATCTGACAATGATCCTGCACAAATTCTCACCTCTGATACCCACGGTTATCATAACCAGTCAGACCTTCCATATAGACTGGGCTCTCAGGGGACCGATGGAGGTCAACGTGCTGGGAAAGATTGTAAATTTTGGGTGGAGGAAAAGCTTCCCAGTCTCCCTCCTCTCGTTCCAGCCAGCACTCGCTCCTCCAGCATGACTTGCGCTTGTCTCTCATCCTGTAAAATATCGTAAACAATCATTTTTGGCCACATAATCAATTATGATTGGTTGTCATCAATTAAATGGTTATGCTTCTTTGAGGCTCGTGCGTGTGCACATACCTGCTCCGTCTGTCTGTCCGTTCGCTCCTGTCTTTGCTCATGCGCTCCTGCAGGCAGCAGATGATGAAGGACACGGACATGGCGAAAATGACGATGCTGCTCACCACCGATGCAAGCACAGCCACCCGCAGCCCCCGGTCCTCCGGTTTAGGAATGGCTGCCAGAGAAAATCGACTTACAATTTACTTAAGAACCAGAATAGTGCAGTTCAAAAGTCTGTACGACCACCCTGAAAATCTGATTTAAACTGGAAATGTTTCAGGAACATTTTAAAACTTACACACTTAGAGCTTGATTTGATTATGTATCATTATTTATGCAAAGCTATTAATGTATTATTGTGTCAGCACTTGTGTACGTTCAGATCAATAACTAATTAAGAAAAGTGGAATGATCACCAAGCACCGATTGTTTATCTTTTAAAGAAGAACTGAGGACAGCAAACTCAGACCTTCACAGTCAGGTGGGTGGTTGCTCCATTGAGGAGTGTTGCTCCGCAGAACGCAGGAGATTTTCTCACTGCCCACCAGCTGATATCCGTCCAGACACCAGAACACCAACACTGACCCCACAGACATTCTTGAACCCTCCTCTACATAGAAGGAACCTCTGCGAGGGGGCAGCAGTGAAACACAGCTCAGACCTGCTAAAGCAACACACAGACAAACATTTGAAGCAACTATCAGAAGTCAAGTTATCTTAAGCATTAAACCTGCTCAGTAATGTAAATAATTGGCTTTACAGATCATGTGTTTAAATCATGTGGATTGTTGTTACTATTTAAAGTGGTCTGGCTTTTATTTGATTTTAGGTTTGAAAGGAAAAACAATAATCTCATATGATCTCAGACATTTGGATGTGTGGATAGATTTTCTAGTACTTAACTAAATTCATCTTACGAGTTCTCGCTTTCTCTAATGAAATCAGTATCCACAGAGTGTTTGGTGCCTCTGTCCCATAATCCACCTCTTCACTCTCCACATTCCCACACAGTTTTCAATCTCTTCTGTTTTGTCTTTTTTTCCTACTGAATGTTCAACATTGTACTGTCCATCTCCACTGTACTGTCAACACACGGACAAACTGAGGTTCATTTTGACTGCTGGAGTGTGTGAGATTAAGCTGGCAGGGTCCACTGGATCATGTTTATTGTTCACACCAGTTAGACCTCACAGAGAGTTGGTGAGGAGCAGCAGTGTGTTTAAGTCTGTGCTGGTCTCATTAAGCCTGGCTTAAATGGCATGGCAATGCCGTCCGTGTTAGATCTCATTGCTAGCATGAGGCAACTCGACTCCATGGCAAAATAAATAAATAAGTCAACTGTCACTTTCTTTTTTCCATTTCGTCCTCTCTCACTCTCTCTCTCTCTCTCTCTCTCTCTCTCTCTCTCTCTCTCGAGGGCTTTACCAGCGAGCTTCTCTTAGAATAGAACATGATTAAATAAAGCATAGGGCCACACATTAAAAATTAATTACCCACAATCCCCTGCAGCTGAGAAGGCTCTGATGATACGGCCTGACCACACGGTCCTGAAGCCACGCGATTCCCACAACACCGCAGATTTTCCTCAGCAGCCAGCAGGCTGGTTTAGGTGGCTCAGTTTGTCAGTATATTGACTGTGCAACTTTAGCCTCTAATGCAAAAAACAATGTGGCACAAGTTTGCTTGTTATGTTTCTCTGCTGTGTCACTTTAACGCTCTAACTCAGCTGTGCCGATCTCACAAACTATTTCTGTGCACACTGGCTTTCTATCTTTGTCAATTAAGTAATCTTATTTAAGACATACAGTGACGTGGGTGCCTCCGTATTGTGTGTTCAGGCGAGTGGGTGACATCAGGTGAGCAGGTCATATTTTAACCCAAAATGTCACATTATTTTGAACGGTTTGATACATAACATAAATGTATTGTCTTTTATCTATCTTTTGACTTTAAAGTGAAACTTGCAAAGTTTATTGTAGTTTTACACACAAGTTCATCCACAAGATCCTCTTAAAAGTCAGTGTGTGTTTGCAGTCTGCAGTATTTGGAAAGCAGTGTACTGTACTGTACTGTACTGTACTGTACTGTACTGTACTGTACTGTACTGTACTGTACTGTCATGATCATGGTGGTGTTACAGTAACCCTCCAGTTCAGTTTCAAAGCTGGCAGCGCTGTAACGGAACTGACAAACTGCCAAGAACTGTCCCACAGACGGCCACGTGGCAAGACAAGCGCCCATTGTTTCATCTGTGGAATAAACCTGAGGTGTCCCTGAAGCCTGCGGTTGGTCTGAGACACCAGATCATGAGTGTATTAAAGAAAAGCCCCCCGCAATCAAACTGACATACATCACACACTACAGCTTGTCCAACTCAGAATGCCACAAATCTGTCACGCTTATTGAATTTAAATCAGGAGTAAGCCAATAAACTATTTGCAAAGTACACTCAGAGTCCGTGTGGCTGGAGATCTGGCGGTGCCAACAAATTTTATATGTTCTCCAATGATATTAAAAATTCCATCAGTGTTATTTACAGTTCTGCCAAATATGTTGACCATGAAGCATTTTTACTGCCTCAGGTGTGTGTAATTCTGAAAGCCGTGTTTGCATGTGAACCGTTAAGAAGATTTTAGTTTTTAAAGCCAACACGTGAATTTCAGGGCTAAATGCATGTGTGTATATATATTTGTGTGTTTTTAAAGAAATAACATGCATGAACAAAGATGTGTTCTGTAAACGGCTATAACCTTATACAGTTTCCTGTAAGCAAGACCCAAACTTTAAATGCAAGTGTTGATAACTTCATAAATAAAAACTATACAACTGATCAGAGTCATACAGATGGTTTCAATATTTACACAAAACTTCAGAACATTATTACGGTGTGTTTTTGTTACAGAGTGTGTTTGATTATTGCTTGAATAGTAATACATGATAGTCTTCACTTGTTTTAGCTGTGAAATATGCTTGTGTTTGTACACACCTGTGTAGTTGCTAGTGGTGGTCTCAGTGATGTTCATGCGGGTCTCTGTGGAAGGTGTCGCGGGTCTGAGAAGAACTGGACTGACTGATCCTTCATCTGTCCGAACCGAAGCCCATGTCATGGAGCACAGCAGAACCCCGCAGAGCAGAGCGTTTTCCATCAAAGCCATAGATGAGTTGTGCTTAAAAACCAGCAGAAAGTCTGAATGTCCGCCTGTCAGGAACCGCTCCTCCCTTCATCAGAGAGAGAGAGAGAGAGAGAGACTGAATGAGTGTGTCTCTCTGCTTTAAGCGGCTCTACTGCTGATTATGAGCCAATAAACGCGGCGCTTGCGTAACGCAACGCAACTCGCAGTAGAGCGCGCACACAGCTTGAGCATCCCCACCATACACGTACAGTATGCCTCTCTCTCTCTCTCTCTTTTGCTCTCTCTCTCTCTCTCCCTCTCTCGATCACGTGACTGCGGGACAGTGGCTTTAAAGTGGCGCATCTTGTATAGTTGAGAGATAAACGTGTTTTGTATGTCGTCATTGTGATGTGAGATGTTATTATCCCATATAAACCCGCTTCATCACAAACTCTGTCAGCTGTTATTTCTCTGCAGATTCAGTGTTTTGCAGGACCGGAGTTCATTCCTGCTGCTTCTCAGTGTTTGAAGATTTAACTGTTTCTGACATTCATCCCCTGCTAAAACCCTAAACAGATTAAAGAGTAACGCAGGCGACATTCATTAGATTATGCAACACTGTGTTCAGACTGTATCAACACATACATGCAGAACACACAGCCAATGTAAATAAACACTTAATCCCTGAATGTTTCAAGCACACAAGCTCTTTAAAAAGGCTCTGCTCAGCTCTTTTATTTAACAAAACAGCTTTATTTTAGCACAGCATTTACTCAGATTAGGTTTCCTCGCACAGAAAGAAATCACAAAGATTTAGACCACGTTACACAACAGAACATTCGTCCTGCGGCTAATGCTCAGCCCTTAAAACTCAATCTGATTTCTTTTACCTGAAACCAACTGGAATTTAATTGTAAATTCTGAAGTAATTGCTTCTCTGCACCAGTAGGTGGCCATTTAGCCGCATTATAGTCATTTAAGAGTGTAAATTGAATGGAGATTTTCTGTTACTATTGACACGTTTCAGTGCAAAGTTATGTTGCAAACCTAAATTTAATTTTATTTTATTAATGTTATATGTTGTTTTTCAGATTATTTAAAAAAAATAGGTAGTAGAGGGAAAAAAGCAACACTTCTCTAACATACATAAACGCATATAATACTATTTATATGGTGTCCTTTGATTGGACGTGAACATAAAGTCTCACACTGGACTGTTCTGTGTTTTATTCTGTCGCTGTTGCATGTAAACGCTTCACGTTGTTTTGGGCGCGCGGCGCTTGCGTCCATTCATAAACTCTAATTTCCCGCTGATTGGTCCAGATGCAAACTGGGAGGAGATAAACTGGAATAAAGAAAATGAACCCTGTTGTGCAGTCATACATTTCATCTTCATGTCGGAGAAGTTCAGTAACTCAGAAGTAAGTGTAGTAAGGGGCAGTTAATGTATTCTTACGCGCAGTTAGTGTGATTGGCAACATTACTGTCAAACAGAGGAAATTATGGCGAACCTCAGATGACGGAACAAACAGGTAGAGACAGAAAACGATACATTCTGAAGGGCTGTAAGAGGGTCTGCGCATCACCTCTGAATGGATTAGCACGACAGGACATTTATACACCATCCAAAAGCAAGAGTTGCGCTTACAGTTCATGCAAGCAAATCCACTGTTTTGAGCAGGTAACGCTCTTTACGCACCGAAAAACGCACGAGAAACGGAAGGATTTTTTGCGTGGACAGCAGGAATTATAATAATTCATATAACATTCATATAAACGGAGAGTAAATAGACTCTGTGTTTCTTAATTGACTCTGGACGTCTGAGAGAACCGGATTGAAACGCATTCTCTCATGAGGCTGGAGGGCGCCAGAATGGACTTCATCAATAAAATATGGACGGCTCGGAAACTCCTTCTGGTGGTTCTGATCCCGTTATCACTGCTGCCTCTTCCTCTCATCCACCCGTGCAGCGTGAGTGAATATTCAGTCCGCTTCACATTTACCTTCATGTGACCCGTAAGCAGCGCGCGCGCCGTGCGCATTTACGCACCGGTGCGCACTGGTAACTTTTGGGTAATTTCCTTAAATTACAAATTTTGACTGGATTTTATTTAAAGACTATAATTTTCCACCTATTATTAACAATTATTTGATCGATTTGTTTTGATATTTATATTAAATATCTGAATACAGGTTAGATAAAATGCATAATGTCTCATTTTGAACCAAACAGGCTAGGAAAAAACTATAATGTATCAGACAGAGGTATTGATCATCTTTAGGGGTCTGTGGGGTTATTGATCATCTTCAGGGGTCTGTGGGGTTATTGATCATACTCAGGGATCTGTAGCGACCTTTTACTGACTTGGTAGTTTTCCAAGCGCAGAGTCTGACACCGCCGCCTACTGGTGCCGTGATGGATAACGTGAGCACGCGGTTCTCTCCAGAATTGTTGTTTAAAACACCGGCAGTTTTTGCAGATGTTGTTTGTTTGTGAAAGATGTTGGAACTGAACTTGTATCCAGCATAATCAAATCCTGCAGAGAGAGAGAGAGAGAGAGAGAGAGAGAGTTGACCTGTAATCTACATCTGACCTGACAAACCCAATTACCATTGATTTACAATGAACATTTACTGCATAATTGAGAGATGTCACACAGGACTAGTGAAGGCAAAGGTTATTTAAACGGTAAAGAACTACAAATAAATGGTGACAGTTACAGGAGCTGATTTAGACACTTTTCTGAATGATTAAATATCAATATGTGATTAAAATGGACTGAAACAGCTGTCAAGCCAATATTGAAACTGAAAGAGGGAATAAATCAGCCAGTCTTCAGGAAATGACATTATCAGCCGTCTTTACAGTTTCTGCAGTCACAAAACACTCTGAAGATTAGATCAGTCGTCCTCCAGGTTTTCTGTCCTGATGTTAAAGGTCATTTTGATTGTTCTTTTCATGTTGCTCTTGAAACAAAACATGGTTCTTTTAATGCCATTATTACCCTCTTCAGGATTAACTAATCAGTTTCCTGACCCATCAGACCCATCAGATGAGAAATCAATCAGATCTGAATGGACTGATCGCTTGAGCAATAATGAGATTAAAACAGAACACATGCGGCAGTCGAGGTTTAATCTGCTAGTGTGACACAAAACTCAAAACTGTATCTGTTCTTTCACCCCTGCAGGAATCGTCCTGTGCTTACGTCCTGATTGTTACTGCAGTATACTGGGTATCTGAAGCTGTACCGCTGGGAGCAGCTGCACTGGTGCCGGCCTTCCTCTACCCGCTGTTTGGGGTCCTCAAATCCAGTGAGGTGTGAAACTTTATCCACCTGCCTTCTCTCTCTGCAACACTCCACAACAGCACACATGCATACTGGTGCTTCTAACTCTAATTGGTAGAGAATAGCGCTAGCAACACCAGGGTCAGGGTTTGAGTTCTGAGAACACACAAACTGAGGAAATGTCCACCTGGAATTCATCATCAAAAGTTTGTTAAATTATTCTGTGTCATGGTGACACAGATTCAAAAATGTATAGCACAGACATGCATAACACAGATGAATATTTATAACTGTGTGTGTGTGCAGGTGGCATCAGAGTATTTTAAAGACACGACTCTGTTGCTGATGGGGGTCATTTGTTTGGCTGCATCTATTGAGAAATGGAACCTGCATAAACGCATCGCTCTCAAAATGGTCATGATCGCTGGAGCCAAACCGGGCATGTACGTCACACACTCACTGTTAACATGCACACGCTCACGGATCCGTGTTTTCTACAGTGTGTGCTGTTTGTGTACAGGCTGGTGTTGGGGTTCATGTGCTGTACGGTCTTTCTCTCCATGTGGCTGAGCAACACGTCCACCACTGCAATGGTGATGCCCATCACTGAGGCTGTTCTACAGCAGCTCATCTGCACCGGAATCGCAGATTCACTCGAAGACTCGGTCACCGTGGATACAGAGGAAGAGGAGAGCAGTGAGTCAGAGCATCAATCACATGTGATGATAACATCTGGGCACGGTGATTATGAAACATAAAGCTGGTCAAGACATAATGCAGAACATGGCAGCAGGATTAATGTTTATGTTTAACATTCTTTACAGAGAAAGAAGGACATCAAGAATCAAGCAACAATCAGCTGGAACTGATGAATCGTAAAGACAAGTAAGACATTGTTTCTGGATACAGTGAAATGTATTAAAGTCCTTTTACAACACAAGTATTAAGAGATTTCTGATTGACTGCAGGGAAAAGCATGAGGTGTGTATGCTGAGTGAGGTAAAAGTCTCTCATTTCATCCATTTCAGTGCCATTAAAATCAGCCACTAACATTGCAAAAAATTCTTAAGTCTTATTCTTGAAACAAAATGATTAATATTAATGTTTGTCTAACTACATAAATACTTGAAATGATAACAATAATTAATAGAATATATTTTTTTGAGAAGTCATTTTTATTGATGAACAAGACAAAGATACTGATTAGAAAAAAATGATTGTTGTAGATTAACAAGGGACAAAGTGTAAGAAAAGGGTTTTTTTCATACTGTAGGAATCAAATGGTCTGGCATTAATTCCTGCTTTCAGCCCTGAGTTTTCCAAACAAACAAACGGATATCTCCCTGAGGTGAGACCTTTAACCTGCATAACCTGCAGAAAAGGTGTTTTTGAAATGTCTAAAATCTTTATAATAATTTCTAAACAGGCCCCAGTCAGCATCCCTGTGCCAAAAAAAAACAAAATCCAGAGAGATTCTTTGTACCCGACCAA
This sequence comes from Ambastaia sidthimunki, assembly GCA_036877625.1. NCBI lineage: Eukaryota > Metazoa > Chordata > Actinopteri > Cypriniformes > Botiidae > Ambastaia > Ambastaia sidthimunki. The sequence goes on along the minus strand of JAZGTK010007168.1, from coordinate 3,483 downwards.
GAGGGATCACATGATCTGCAAATGTCTGTCTCTCAGCATCACGTACGCGGCCACCATCGGTGGTCTCATCACCATTACCGGCACATCCACCAACCTCATCTTTGCTGAACAATTCAACAAGTATGTCATCACTTTACTCCGCCCACTTTACTTCAGACCCTTGTGCTCAAAATGATTTTAAACACTTTCACTGATTTCCTTAATAGTAATTCAATGTAATTTAAAATGCATGACTACATTAATAAGTTATTATGTAAAACAGTCTCACTACAAACTGTCTCTTCCAGTCGTTACCCGGAGGCAAAAGTCATCAATTTTGGCACGTGGTTTATCTTCAGTTTGCCCATCGCTCTCATCATGTTGATTCTAACCTGGATGTGGCTGCACTTTTTATTTCTGGGATGCAAGTAAGAACTTCAAACTGTATTTTAAACAAAGACCCCAGTAACAGCTTTATTTTAAATGAAACATTTTGAAGATGCTTTTAAATACTCTGAGTTTATGTCAGTGAAGTCTTTGCTGTTGTCTGTTCACAGTTTTAGAGAAACTTGCTCTCTCAGCAAAAAACGCAAAAGCAGGCGTGAGATCCTGTCGGAGAAACGCATTCATGAGGAATATCAGAAACTCGGTCCCATTAGGTAAAGATGCTTAACACCTCTCAGCTTTCCAGAGCCAGTTCTGAGGATTTTTGCACGTGTTATAAACATGATTTTAGTCTGAGAACTGTAGCACAGCTTTCACACGCACACACACGCACACACACACACTCAGTAAATGATTGTGATGTTCTCCTGATGTCCAGCTATCCTGAAGTGGTGACGGCTGTTTTCTTCCTGCTGATGACTGTACTCTGGTTCACCAGGGAACCAGGATTTGTGCCGGGCTGGACGTCTCTGTTTGAGAAGTATGTGAACACTGTGGTCACTTCACACATCAGTAGAATTAATTTTTATTTATTTCCAAGAAAAAAGTGGTAATTTGTTACAACAAATGCTAACAAGGCAGCCCACATAAGCAGCAGACATCAGGGCAGATCACTAGGTTTTAGAACGAAGCCATTGTCTTGTTTTAACACTACATTTGTAAACACAATCTTATAGTAAGATGTGAACACTAACACTCATTATATGTGAATAATGTGTGTGTTACAGGAAAGGCTACAGGACGGATGCCACAGTGTCGGTTCTCCTCGGTTTTCTCCTCTTCCTCATTCCCGCTCGAAAGCCGTGGCCATCTGCTTTCTCCAGCGAGAGCAAAGGTCAGACCGCACACTGCCCACCGCAGGGTCTCTCCACACTCTCTCTCAGCGGGACCCTGCTGTAGTACAGACCACAGGGGCTCATTGTACAACCGATTCAGGACATGAGTGTAGAGGTGAAAGTTCTCCTGCTGGCCGGGTTGGTAACTGCTCTGTTCTGGTTTATCTCTGCAGGTAATGATGAAGATGATGACTCACTGGCTCCGATGATCACATGGAAGGACTTCCAGAGACTGATGCCCTGGGAAATCGTCATTCTTGTGGGAGGGGGTTACGCGCTGGCTGCCGGATGCAAGGTGGGCAAAAATTTTTGTAACTATTAAATTAATTTGTAATGATGTAGACACACACCTTTATACAACTTTTACACCAATCACGTGACCTCTCTGGGGCAGGTGTCAGGACTCTCCATGTGGATTGGTCAGCAGCTGGAGCCAATGAGCGGTCTTCCTCCGTGGGCCGTCACACTGCTGGCCTGCCTGCTGGTGTCAGCCGTCACAGAGTTTGCAAGCAACCCCGCCACACTCACAGTGTTCCTGCCCATCCTATCTGCTCTGGTGAGAACACACACACACACACACTAGTAACCTCACACTCGATCAGAAGAACAAGCTCACACAAACAAATGAACCTGCGTGAAACCGCATCATCTGACAGTTGTTTGTTTTGTAATGAACCTAATAAACGACCTGGTTTCACTGCAGTCAGAAACTCTTCACATCAACCCTCTGCACACGCTCATTCCCGCCACCATGTGTGTGTCCTTCGGCGTCATGCTGCCTGTTGGAAACCCACCCAACGCAATCGTGTTCAGTTACGGACACGTGCAGATCAGCGACATGGTATGAAAACACAATCCTGTTACATCAGCCCTGTCACAGTGTGAAGAGGTCAAATGATTAATCAGATGTTTTCTATAAGTGTGTCTGTGAAGTGTACACATGTACATTATACAACATACGCGCATCTGTTCAAACTTTGGGTCAGTCTATATAACAAAGGCCTTATTTGTTTTGATAAGGCTAATGCATTTAATTCGATTATGTACAGTCAGAAAGGTAACAGTGTTGACAGATTCACAGTTTGATCTTGTGCCCACAGTTACGTGATGTTTTTTTGGAAAAGATAATTCAATGCAAATATCTACACACTCTTCTGTTACTCTCTGACATGTGTTGCTGTATTTGCAGGTGAAGGCTGGCTTTGGGGTGAATCTGATTGGAGTTTTTGTGGTCATGATGGCTATAATGACATGGGGAGAGCCGCTCTTCCAACTAAGCGAGTTTCCCGTCTGGGCACTGATGCGTAACGTGACGGACAGCTTGTAGCTGACGAGCATGTGTGTGTGTGTGTGAGGACACTAAAGGCACATAAATGTTCCAGAGGTTTTTTCTCTGTGTGTGGAGCACAGAAGTATGGACAGCATCTGTGAAGCCTCTGGAGTCGTGGGAAGATTTCTCAGAGCCTGATGGAATTTGATTGTTTATAAACCTGCCCTGAATGATGGGATCATCCCATCAGTGGAAAGTTCTTTTCATTTATAGATCAATGTTGCCTTTATGCATTAATTACATCATTACGGCTGAGAGCAGCTGACTGCCTACATACAACAAATACTGTCAGATACCAACTGAATGTAACACATCTGTCTGTTTAATTTTCTGATGTCTTGACATTTATTTACTGGACTTGAGAAGCTGAAATCATTGTGCCCAACATGCTGTTACCAAAATCTCCAAAAAGATTATTTCAAGAGTTCAACTGTTATTATTTGAAATTCTTATCACAAATGTATTAAATCTCTGCTTTTAAAGGTGACCAGCAATTAATGTAAATACAGAAAACTAATATTTTGTCATTGTTCACCAACTTGCCTTTATGAGTGAACCACTGTATTATGTTTTATGATTGATTTACAACAAAACCTTCATCAAAATATTCTCAAAATATCAAAATAAAACACTATTTTTTGGTTCATTTATTTATTCTGCATTTGTCCATAATAAAATTATCAGGGAAAAAAATGTTCAGCAAATAAACATTTTGGTGCATCACTGTTGTTGATGGACATAAAGTCCAGACCATAATATCCAGTGTTATTTACTGCAGCAGTTTATTTTGTTGCTCCCTCTGTAGGTTCATATCCTTCGTTTTGTATTTTCTCCTTGTACTTCAGGAAGTCTCTCCGTTTAATGAAATATTTCACCTGTGATTGAATTAAAACA
>JAZGTK010007167.1:0-19729 GCA_036877625.1 Ambastaia sidthimunki | reverse complement strand
CACTGCTTGGTGCTGGGCCTGGATAATTAAAGACTGATAATTTCCCCTGGGATAAAAAGAACATGCAGGGATCATGAGTTCAGCCGCATGTCTTGGTGAAGGGAACACTCTGAAAATATATCTGCTTTTAGTTAAGCCTTAAACGGGGTCAGGTTGAATGTTGCTTTGGGCGGTCTCTGTTCCCTCACTGATGCAGGATGAGTGAATCTGAGGGAGAGGAATACTCGCATCTCAGTCAGCTGATGGCTCTCCTGACCTGACTGACATATATAAGAGTGGCCTTGATTTATCCTGTCATCTCATCCAATAGTGCAGTTAAATTGCGTTTGTGTCAATAAAACCCGCTCCCTTTTATAGGCATGAAGCTTATATTGCGAATGAGCGGAGATGGCCGCATCACCACATATTGCCTCACATTTCCCCTTTAATGCAGTTCCTTCCACAAGCGGGTGGTGGGTAATGATGATTTCTTTGTGATTAAGAATAAGTTCCTCTTGATGCTGGTATGTTTGCACCTCTGACCTTCACTAATAGAGCTGGAAAAGCCTAAAGCATCTGTTATTGGCCAGTCTGCCTTGTTAAACCTCCCTTTCCAGGCCTCCAAAGTACACGCCACTAACGCCCTGCCTCGAGCCGACATGGTGACTCCATGCCAAGTCAGATTGACTATCCGAGGGGAAATATGACACAAATGTGCTCATAAATCAATTAAGTTTATGACATGGCCACGGGCAAAGTGCTTTACAGTCCGGGCGAATGAAAAACAAAACTGTGGAAAGGAAGAAAGTTGAACTGCTAGGATATTAATACTATCATGAATGTATCTATTATCTACATTTGTTTCTGTGGGACTGTGGAGTCATAAAGCATGGCTGGTTCCAGACAGCTCTGTACTGTGTGGCTTATGGCCTGAGCTTCCCAACATTAGCTGTGAAACAAGAAAATCTGTTTTCTCTCATATGGAAATGACTTACTGAATCATTAGAGATTTTTCCTCCCTTCTATACTTTGACACTTTAATGTATGATCTTCATTTTTCAATCGCTTTGGTTCAATGGGGCAGGATGTAGACGTATCGAGTTGCTATAACTAAATTCCCTGAATAGCATGAAATTCTCAGACTGAGGCATCCAACTGTTCCTATTTAAATAAAGAAAACATATCACCCTGGATTTGTTAGTAGACTCCTTAAAATCACAATTTAGTTTTATTAAGTGTAGCTGGTAAACAAAGTCTATGATCTTGTCAGGCTCTCTGTGTCTCAATCTCAGTTTCATGAGGCGTGTCTGGACTCCATTGATGAGCTTTTCTGCAATGTCGTCTGCCATTTGAAAAGCTCAAGCTCTTTAAAACGGATGAATTTTGATTGGCTGTCAGTGTTTTTAGCATTTATTGGCTGAAGCAGTTAAAGCGATCTCAACGAGATTGTTTCAGTCTGTCATTAATGTTGTAGTGTGGACTCTGCTATTTTATTGGAGTTGGAGTGATTTTTAAAGCTTGGTTATAGTTATGGTTATAGTTATTGGTTTCTTTCATCTGTAGCACCTGCAGAACACATTCCCTCTACAGATCAATCCATGGAGATGTGCCCTACATTTGGTGCTGTGGCTTAGCTCCTAAAATGTAGCTCCTATCTGCACCTCACATACATGCATGCCAAACACGTCTGGATTCAGATGCTTAGGGCAGCACTCTCACTCACACACTGATTCTGCCACTTTAGATTAAAAGTGAAGTAAACATTTGGACTTTTTGTGCTTTTTAGACACTATCTGGATTGCTGTTTTCCTGGAGGACCCCACAATAGTATATTATTAATATGTTAATATGATAATATTAATGTAGCCATAAAGTAGCCATAGTCATAGTTATTTATTTTTTTATGTTATTTACCCTTTATGTTTAAAGACTAAAGAAGAAACATCAATTTAAGGCATCTGGAGACATTCTTTAACTCTTGTTTATTTGTTTATACATCTATATACGTGCACATCAACACTTCTATATCTGTCTGTCTATACATCTACACATTTATATCTGTCTACACATATATACCTGTCTATACATTTATACGTCTACCCTTCTATATTTGTCTTTCTATATATCTCCATCTATATCTCTCTATACATCTACACTTCTATAATGGTCTGTCTCTATATCTACACATTTATATCTGTCTATACATTTATACATCTATACTTTTATATCTGTCTATATATCTACACCTATATCTCTCTACCCACCTATACATCTGCACTAGTATATCTGTCTATCTATACATCTACACATTTACATCTGTCTATACATTTATGCATCTACACTTCTATATCTGTCTGCCTGCCTGCTTGCTTGTCTGTTCATGCATTTATTCACAAGAATTATCGCTCTTTCAGCATGTTGCATTAGACGTTACCCATCTTCCGTGTAGTCCGATTCTGGCAGCACACTTATGATGTGACGACTGCTTAATGTCCAGTGAAGGGGGCTGCTCTGCTTGTATTTATTGCGGTGGTGGTGAGACTGACTCTTTAGGGCAGGATGTCCTCTCTGTAACATACAGCCGGCCTGTGAGAGTAGACAGTCTGTCAGAGGGCATATCAGGAGCAGGAAGCAGCCCTGTCCGCCCCGACTGTCCCTGTATGAGTGATGGCTTTTATGACTTTCTTTCTTTCTTCTGCTTTCTTTTTTGCCTGGTATAATATCTGTGAGATGTTGAAGCCCCCCCCTTCTCCATCCAACAGCACAGGTAGGCAGACAGCGATGGACATGTGCAGAAAGGCTGCTTGCCCTGCATAGAAATCTGCTCGAATAACTGACAGTACACCTGGATGGGAGTCGACAATGCGGCAGAAAATGAAAATAATGCTGTTTGCCAGGCGAGAAATACGCCTTGTCACTGTCAACCTCTCCGCATGCTGGGATTGTTGGACAGGTTAAGGCCAGCCTTTTTTTTCTTGAAAGCACTTTAATGTGGCTGTTTTCCCCTCACCGAGCTCTCTCTCTGCGGGTCTGAAGGAGCGTGCCTCATTACAGACCACCCCTCACCTCCCTGCCCCCTCCAACTTCCTTCTACCAGTCGTATTTCCACCCTGGAGCTTGATAGAGCTTTTGAGTCTGACCTGTCAAAAGCTGTCAGAATCAAATAGGCTTGAAACAACTCAGAATATCCAGCTACAATGTTTCTCTTTCACTGAATGCTGCGGTGAACAAACAAGTAGTGTTGAATTAGAGTGTTTACTAGATGTGACAAATCTCAGAGAGGCTTTATCAGAGGACATCTGGAGGCAACACAATCAAACAAAAAGAAAATGAATTGATGAATGAAAAGATAATTCTCTTGCTTGTCAAATATCACACATGACTAAACAGGACCAGCGTCGAACCATTATCATCTGTGGTTATTTGCATGCCAAACAGCCTCAACCTAACAACTTGGAATAAGTTCTCTGTAAACAGCTTACAGCAATAGTGTGACCTGAAACTCTCCTTCAATACCTGCTTTGACTCCTCACCTTACAATATAATAGAGTATTGTACAGTGTGGCTTTGGAGAGCGCTCTGAAGGAGGGGTGGAATCTTATGCTTTCAAAGCTAGGTTGCTATTGCTAGCCTTTCTGAAATTACCTACCTTACCTTTAATACACAGTCCTGGTTTTATTGTGTGTTATTTATCAGTGCATGTTATTTTAAAGAAAAGCCGTTTCTGGTCCTTCACAAATGTGCAAGAACTTGCTGCACCTTTGAAAGGCTTTCCTTTTTGGCTGACATAACCTAGGTTGTAAAGAACTATTTAGGTATTGATTTAGCAATTGTAGATGATGCAGCCATTCTTGCCAATCTTGCTAAAAATTAATGCAGTTTTCCAATGCAGGTTAACACTGCAAGGTGAGTTGAGATACTAGGGAGAACTTGCGTGGACTTCACAATCAGACCATTTGCTTAACAGTGCTTAACATTTGCTTAATAGTGATGGAACAAGTACTTCAAACAGATTACAACCTTGAATTCAAATCTTTGGTCCATGCTAGTTTGATACACTCATACTTTTGTTTCGAAACCTTATGAGTTATGTATTAAAAATCGAGCCCTGTAGTTTGTTGTCATTAGGTATCTTGTTTTATTTAGAATTATGTCAAATCGTGGAAGTAAGCATTTCTTTAAAGTGCATGCATTTTTAACAGACTGATTTTGATGGTGCTCTGCCTGAGGTTCATCAGCCCATGAAAGCGCACTTTTGCTGTTGGTGACCTAATTTTTCTCCAGAATAAATAGAAAGCAATAATGAGTGCATTTATTAGAGTGTGCCAAGCTTGCAGTAGCTCATTGACTACATAGAGCACAACAAAGTAGTCATTTATAGAACCCTATTTATTTATAAAGGCTTCCGTGATTGAGACCAAAGCAAATAACTTCTCTCCAAAACATTTTTGTGCTTCAGAGTAAAACTGTTTTGTTTCTAAAGCATGTATTGTTAGTAATATTATTATTTTTATTTTTTTGGATTGAACAGGGTCTGATCTGACTGCAGCTCTTAAAAAGAGGTTGAGTCAGTGTAGACAGTTTTGCTTCTGTAAATTGAGCCATTAGGAGATATTGGAAATGGCAGAATATTAATGCTTTTGGCCTGAGCATGCAATCGTGTTGCCAGTGTTTGTTTACATGTTCACAGATGTCTTCTTTAGTCATCTGGCTTTTGAGTCCAAGTCCTTCAGCCAGTAAATTTCTATTTGAATTGGTGGCATTATTTGTATTTTTGTTGTTTTTTTTATTGAGAACAAATAAAAAAACAACGTACTTATAAACGTACTTGAGAAGTACGTTTATAAGGAAAACCTTCAAACACTGCTTTTTCATTCTTTTCAATACTAATTACTTCTTTATGCATTGAGGACAAAGAAGACATAAATATGTTTTTTGGACACACCTTTATGTCATTGGCCATGCAAAACGTCACAATTTAGCATCATTATAAATGTATTGGCCCCTTTTAATCTGGACTGTTTTATGTTCCGTCATTCATTTCAATGAGAGCAACAAGATAAGAGTTCATGTTGGCAATTTGCAGGTCTGTTGTTCTGCCATCTGGCAGAGGTGAGATGTAGCTGAAGAAAAGCATACCTCATACAGGAGATGACCTGGATTTGGGTTAAGCTCTGAAAGGAAACCGAATTACAGCTTGTCTGTGCTTGAGTGCTTTCTATTGGCCTCTAACAAAAGCATTTACAGGCCCAATTCCATCTTATTTTGTCCTCTACTTCCTTTCTCTTTACTGTTAGACTTTACAATTTATGTTTTTCTTAAAATGTTTTAAAGTTTTTCCCGAGCAGCATGATGCCTCTACTTGGCCTTTATTTTAATGGCTTTGCAGAAACAGCCATGCAACTCTTTTTTTAAATGTTTTGAAAAATGATCCTTTAATGAGCAATATCATTTTTACTGTTGTTATTTGTTGTTGATTTGTTATGTGTTCTCGTTAAGTGTCAGTGATAAACATGGTGTCTAACCACCTGCAGCGTCTTATCTCGCAGCAATATTTGTCTGCGCGTTGGTAGAGTTATTAAAATCTCGCTCTGTGAGGGGGAAATGTATTGCAAGCCACCTTAGTTTAGCACTGTAGCTTCCCAATAACGTCCCATGGTGCATCACTCCGCTAGTGTTGCGATGAGAAACGGGCCCTAACAAAGCCGTGATTAACCGCAACTTACAAAGTCTCTGTAAGCACAATTAAATGAAGTAAGTGCAAAATAATGATTAAAAAATCTAATGAAAGTAATATCTAGCAATTTATATGTAAAATCAGGTGTCCCCAGCAGATTTCCCCGGCTCACCATGCAGTCCCTCACTTTGAATATAGCCTTTCTTCTGCAATTACTTTCGTGATTACAGCCTTACCGGCTAAATGCTGTTTATGTGATTTTGGCCACTGTGCTTTAGCAGTTACAGTTTTGTCTGGGGAACATGGAAGAATGGAGTCACAGAACACGTAAGATTGATGTGTTTATTGGGGTAGACGTTTGATCTTTGCTTTGCTGCGCAGATGAATCTTGGGAAATGTTTTGACAAAGGAATGTTTTGATGACTGTACTGTCAAACAACCTGATTGTGAGATAATGAAGACGTTTGTTAAACAAACATGCCAGGAATTGAGTTTTCCTTAGCGTGATTACTGGAGCTTCCAAATTAGACCATGACATGTTATCTAATGAACAACAGAAGTGGCTGTAATATGGACTGGGATGCATTTATGCATCTGCCCACCCATATAGATTGCAGTGCATCTTACTTCTATGGACATGGCTTTCAACTTCACGTTTCATAGTATGCCACACAAAGCATTGTTTTACTTTCTATGTTAATATGTCTCAGTCAGGGTGATGGAAATCCATTGGTTTTCTGACATTGAAACAAAGGTTATGTAATGGAATGCTTAGGGAAAGATTGTCTTCTGTAATTAAGACTAATTATTACATCTTCCAGCCTGTAAGTCAGTGTTCTTATGATGAAGCCAAAGGTGCATTTTGTTAAATATCATGTCTACCCATTTCCTGTCCTTCAGCCTCAGTCTCAGACTGTATTTCACCATTCACACTGCTCTCCAGCGGGGCCGCTTCACACATCAACCTTTTCATATACTGTAATTATCTTATGATGTAAGTAGCAGCTTGCGCTAGTTAAAACAGATGGCGGATCATTTCAAATCCCATTTTTCATGTTTGCGGCGGGTATCAATAAGACAGCAGTCCCCAAACCTGCTCTGACCTTTGCGGCTGGTGGCGCATGTCATCTGCAAAATTGAGATCAGGCGCGTGACATTTTTCAAATCACAGGATAGGGAGAGAAAGGTCCTTATCAAGGCTGTCAATCATGACTTAGTGTATTCCCCCACGCCCCGCACACACAAATCAAATCATCTCTGGTGAAGATCACACAACACATAAGGGCTGTTGTTGATCCTGTGAGCTTGAATCATTTACCAAGTTGAAGGAGGTCCGGTCGCACTTTGGCGGCTGGCTTTTTATTTTCATTTCTTTCCCCCACTCTCTCTTGTCTATATTTGTCTGCTCATATCGAGCGACTGCGTTTCAGTCCGAAATGCCACAATGACAATTTCAGATGCTGCTTTCAACCCAGCAAGTCCCTGTATGAATTGAGATGTGCAAATTGTGTCATATTTTATTATCGGTTGTTGTACCAATATGTAATTTTGAGGTGTGATTGCATTTTTTTGTGGTATTTTGACTTCTCGTGGATCCCCTGGAACGGGTTTGGCAAAGAGGAAATGCATGTTAGCAGGGCCACAGATAAAACCACATTGATGAATTTGTTTTAGCAGTGGCAGACAGCCACAGCAGGTTGTGATCCCTCAGTCTTTCTTTCATATGCTGAAACATGTACCTTGACAAGAGTACGACTGGTCAGCAAGGTGTGAAAATTCATTAATCTTTGTAAGACAGGCCTTAAGATAATCATTCAAAATGCGTCAACGCTCAGCTGTGCACAAGATGTTATGGCCTTTTGAAAATGAAGTGAACTTAGATCTTTGGAACAGATTTAGAAGATCTTTGGAACTGATTTAGAAGATCTTTGGAACATCTAAAATAGACTTATGGTGCAGTTCAAGTGCAACATTCACCAACTTATTAAGCTCCGGAACAAGTTTATGTCTATTGAAATATGCCCTGTAACTATTCTTTAGATGTGACCTTTCCTTTACATCTAGATGATTTGCATTTTAGCCTCTTCCTTGTTTTGTTCTGTGATATGAAACGGCGCTGTGCGATCCATATTCAAATATGAAAATGAGTAGAGGTGCGTTTGCATGTGAAATTAAAAACAGAATCAGGGTTCAAAGGCTGGTCTTGTGCATGCTGATCAGCAAAAGGGAGGGGCCAGCCTCAGCAGGAGTCTTGTTCTACTTTGCAAATAAAGTGGGAAGGGCATTAAAACGGTGACCATGGCGAGATTTTAAGAGGTACAGATGTCACTGCATGACTTTTTAATATGTGTTTTTTAAATATAACTTTCTGCAATTAAATTTTACTGATTTTTGTTAAACTACATCTTAGTTTAAAAGGTATTAACACTGTGAAACTACCAAAAGATTGCTTTGTTTGTTTGAACAGCCTCCAACCAATGGCATGAGTTTTTTTGCAGTACTGTTGGAGACACTTTTGTCTTCACCTTTAAACAAGTGGTAAAACAACAGTAAAAGTTTAATGACATTGTCCTGTGAAGTCTCGTCTTCCCAAAGTTTCCTGCAAGGAGCAGAGACAGATAGAGAAAGAAAAAAAAGAGAGAGAATCGATTGTTGCTGGCCAAATTGATGCAACGTTTGTCTGCGAGCTCACAGCAGATAAAGTGTGGGCTGCTGTGTTTGTCTTCAGGTGGCCTTTTCTGCGTGTGCCACATTGCCATTTTGATGTGTTAAGTTATAATGGGTGTCTGCCATTCTCCGGTAGAGCTGCCAATAAAATCGCAGGAGGAGGGGATTAGGTGTTGGTGCTGAAATGGCTCTGCTCCCATCCACCCCCTCCTGGCCTCTCTCCAATCTCTCCCTTCATCTTTTTTCCCCCTCACTCATCTAAGACCAGTCTGTCAAAGCAAAGGAGCTTCTGTCATGCAGAGGTCAGCCATCACTCTTCATGTAAATGGATCTGAGAGGAAAAGCGGATTCCGTGTAATTCCATGTAGGATTTCAAAGAATAATTTTGAATTCCAAGGAATAATTCACCCCAAAATCAGTATTGCTCCCTCACATGCTCTTTGCAGTCAACTTGATTGTTTTAAAAAATATTTTGTTTAATAAAACATCTTACACATTTTTTTTCTCAGTGCAGCTGTAGTTCTGATCATAGCATTGGTTGTCACACATATGTGGACTGAAATTTTAAAATGAAGTGTAATATAGTTCAAACTTCAGACTTGTAATATAGTTCACACTTCATTACATTATTGCTTTAATGAGCTATTCCTTTAATGATTCAAATATTTATCATTAATATTTTCATATTTCATATTCAACTTTATTCATCAGTCACTTCATCTCTCCGTTTTCTGGGGTTTTTTTTCATACGTGCTATAGGAAGCCACAGTCAGATGGTTAAGCAAACTTAAATCTTATTTTATCATAAATGTCATTACCAAACACATTGCAAACATCTTAAGCTTTTCTGTAAATAATTGTAAGTCAAGTCCCCTTAATGAGTCGCACACAGCTTACTTATTGATTGTTTCTCTTGCAAGTAAGGACAGCCAGAGAGTGCAGACATCATTTCATGACTTATTGATGCGTTAAGAGACAGCAAGCTAATAACAATGTCTGTTTGCTTGCCTCTCTCTCTTATTCTTATCTTCTCTACTTAGCGTTAGGGTACTATTAGGCTTTAAAGATGGGGTATGCAAGAAGAAAGCCTTATGGGCACACAGCTTGTGGATGTTAGTTATCTGGTTATGCCAAGAGTCAGAGAGCTCCTTAGGTAATGGCTATTAAATTGAGTGGAGGCATAGAAGACGCCTAGAGACATGAGGACTTTAGAAAGGCAAACACTGCTGTACCTTGCAGCCATTCAGCTGAGAAGTCCTGGAATTAGCATTGCAGTCGACATGTAAGAGCTCATAACAAGGTCCATTTCATTTTTTACTAAATTTAACATTTCCATTAAGCAAATAAGACCTCCGTTCTGCAGTTTGGATCACTTTTATTTCTTTCTTTTTAGGGTTATTTCAAAGTTTAGTACATTTGAATGAATGTTGTTACAGTGCTTAAAGCCGAAACGGAGAGAGGGGTAAGATATGCCAGTGGCTGCATCACCTCTTTAGGCTAGAGAATTGTGCAGTTTTTGTCACAAGACTACATACATTTAGAAATGGCTTATTATATACAGCCATCTGAAATTGACAGATATAAAAAATATTTTTGTTACTTATTATTGTTTTACTTTTTTATGCATACAGGTACATTTTCATATGGCAGATTAAAAAAGTAATTTAACCATGTTTTAAAAAATATATTTTTTAAATATTTTAAATATTTTACAAATGTTTATGTTTAAAACAACATCAATTATTGAGCTTAACTCACCTCACATTTAGAATGAGCTTTAAGCCTATAAGAGCTGATGGACGATCAAAGGTCAATAAGATTTAATGTGAGGTTGAAGGAAAGATGGGCTTGTGCATGGATTGGGTCATGATGTTGCAGGAAATAGGGTCTTGTCGAATGCTCTTATTACCTGGATTCTCAGAAAGACACTCAATTTTGTTAAAGTACATCAATAATACTGAACAAGGCATGTCTACATTACCATCAATATGATTTTCAGAAATGAAAGTGGGTCACCTAAATGGCCACAATGCAGCTGCAATGTTCCATTGAAATGTTTGACTGGCCTATTTCATGTTTATATTTGTATACTTTCATGTAAAGTAACAGTTTAGAATAGGCTGACTTTTCGAAGGTTCTTTCAGTACAGTTTTAATGTTAGATGATCACTCAGCCGTGTACAGCATCCTTTTTTACTGCTACCCCTTATGTCCCCTTATGATACATATGAGTATTGTGGGGTACAAACAAATAGAATAGAAATAACATTAGCTTTCAGTTATGTTTGAAACAAGACAACATGTAGTTGCTATGAGAAGAGTGCAATAATCCCATGAACATTAATGCTGTGACCTTCCTTGATACTATTTCAGGCTGTAGAATTTGTGATTATTAAAATTCTACATCCTTCATATAGCCACCAGCCAATGTTTTATACCTGGATAATGAAATAAAGTGTTACAGGTACTATATGTGAGGAAAAAAAGATGAAAATCTGAGAAAAATGGTAATATGGTCCCACTCCTAATTTGTTTATACTCTTGTTGTGAATATCATATCAAAAATGAATTAATGTGTGGTCTGGCTTCTGATTGCAATATGCTGTCTGTTGGGACTTAGAGAGTCAGAGGGGAAAAAAACAAAAAAGAAAAGAACCAGGCAGTTAATTCATCTCTCTGCTTGAAAGTCTCATTAAAACGCTGATGAGTTTAAGGATTGCCTGAGGTAGAGAGCAAGAGTGCGACAGAGTCTTCTTTATAGCTTTGCAATCTAATGCTCAAGGCTGTGCATCTGCTGGGTGCAAAACAAAAGCAAATGGGCAATTCAATCTCCAATCAATACCAGACACTTTCCCTTTTAAACACATCATGAATATACACTTACTTATACATGTGTTTGCTGTGCAAATGCCATGGGCCGTGACGAGAAACATGCGACTGAGCTAAATAAAGATAAAGCTTGCAGGTGTGGGAATTGATCTGACCTTTTTCATTGGCGGAAGGGATATAAATCACCTTGAATGGACTTTATTACACAGTTATGGGGAGACACAGGGTATCCTAATTTAAGTAGTAATGTTGGGCCTCAGTATCAATACAAGCAGAAGGTCACGCAGTGTGAGAACGATCTATTTTAATAGACAATGGTGTTGGCAACGTAGCCCTGAAGAGTGTGCACACTGCGTTCCCCTTGCTAACTTAAACACACATAGCTGACAGCATAGAATTGATCTAAAACAGCTGTTTGCAGCCTGGTGCTTCACTGTGAAAGTGGAGTTGAAGAGACCCTCTCCAAGCCGGTCGCTTGAATTCCTCAGAACGCCGTAAAGCTGCGTTCAGCAGTGATTTTGGGAATGAACTGGAGCTGCTAGATGCAAATGGATCTCACCCAGTTCCGTCAGATTTACATGTCTCTCGTGCTTTAAATTTAAAATAGCCAATTTTAATCATCTTTTATTTTCATCTCGCCATAATTCCTCAAAGACCGGCTGTCCCGCCACCAGAAGAACTCTGGCAGAAGCGCATAAATCATCTTCTTGTCGTGTTTTCATTAGGAGCCCAATTTACTGGTGTTTTAAGATGATAAGAACGCGAGTGAAGATGCTGGCTGTGATTCAGTTTGGTTTATCGTCGACGTGAGCGTCGGGGAGGCTGTGAATCAGCGGCATGTCGATAAGTAGCTGCATTCAGACAACAAAGCGGACGCTCCTGTTGAGCTGATGAGGCCGAGGGAGATGACGGTGGTCTCTGTTTAATTTCGGATTAAAGTTTACCCCACAACTACCGCCCATTCTCAAACAAAGCAGATTTAAAATGGGCAGCTAATGTCCTTTTAACGCCATAAAATTGCACTTTCACCACAGTTCTGTTGCTTTATCTTGCGAGCTGTTCTGGCATTGGTGTGCACGGAGAGATATCTGCACTCAGGCAAACTCATCTAATGGTGAACACCTCCAGCACGGTTCCTTGGCCTATGCTGACAGTCAATCAAGACTGCAGCCTGCCCCACACCTCCGATGAATAGATCATTTTCATTTCAAATCTACCATTAATCAAGCTAGAGTCGCAGCAATCAGCAGGACTGAGCGCAGGCCAGAACGCAGCACGTTCTGGGCTGCGCTGGGAAATGCATTGAGGCTGGATGGGGAATAGACACACAAAGAGCAAAGGCACAGCTGTAATTTCTCTCCCCATCACCTCCAGGCCTGTGAGTCTCTGAGCCCCGTGAACACAATGAATGGTCAGAGATGGCAAATGGCGTCATTTTGTGAGTAGAAAGGGCTACAAGACAGGAAGCCATCTATTCTTGAAACTCCACAACTTAGCATCCAGCTGTTGGACTGAATTTAAATTAATCATTGCCATTAGCTTCAGGGGCAAACACCCTGTTGATTCTTATTACTGCTTATTACTTCTGCCCAGACACACGCATTCCTCTTTGTCCTGAACCTGCAGTAATAAAAGCAGTGACAGGACCACATGGGTTGTTCTGAACTATGGTTATAAAAGTGAAGCAGTCAGCCACCAGAACTTGTTACACAACCTGTTTTATTCAGCAACACAGTGAACTCACAAATTAAAGTATAATACAAAGTATAAAAAATAACTTTAAATAAACTAAGCCGCAGATGATGACAATATCAAACAGGACAGACCACTCAGTGTTTCATATATTGTGACATATATTGCTGCTAACACACTGCGGCCCTTATGTTCTCCAAATAGAAAGGACAGTTCTCAAATATCTGACAGGGTATCTGTGTATTCTGTGATAATACACAATATTCTTCAAATATCTGTGTATTCTGTTGGAAAGTGCAGCTCTGTCTTGATTTTGTTTTGATGACAGTGTGGGCAGTGTGGACATCTCATCCTGTGGGAGCCATGTACACCTGCTTCTACCTGTCTGTACTGTGAGCTTGTGTCAGCTGAGTCTGTACCTGGTCAAGGTGAATTTTAGGTAGTGTTTTGTTTTTGTCACTGTTACAAATAATCTGCTATGCAGTAATTTTTCTTTTGGGCCTAAAAGCATTACATTTTTAATTGTTGTTGTGTTTGAATTACCTGGTAATATTTATTAAATATCATTTAAACAGTATATTAACTATAAAATGGTTAGTAAATATTTACATAATTATCATTATCATTTTATATTATTAATACATATATTATACTTTCCATCAAACTATTATTATTATTATAATTAAGCACATTTATTATATTTGGTCCTTCCAGGACAATGTTTATCCCCTAAAATGTAATCTAATGCTCAGTGTAGTGTATTAGTTGGGGGTTGTGGGTGCTGTGCAGTAATATACAGTTACTATGTTACTATGTATTTCAGTACAGGGGGATTGATGTGTCTCCATTCTGGAACAATTTTACCTAATCCAGTTCTTTTGCTCCAGAACAGTTTTCACAACAGTTAGAATAATGTTTGTGTGATAAATGTTGTTGCCACATTTATTGCTGTTTTTTTTTAGGGGGTGCATGTGCCTGTAAATAACTTTTGGGTTTTGTCCAGTCCTGTATCCAGAACAAAGCCGGTGTGACCGATCATCTAAAAGCCTCTTCCCCAATGAACAAAAGTCTTCATTACAAAGCCTCATCGATTATCTATGGTGGACATTTATGCAGAGAGAGCAGAGAACCCAGACACTAGAGACTGCGTGTTTTCAGTGCCTCCCATTTATTTGAATTAACTGTGTCAATGATGAACTGAGGCTTTATTCAACCTTTAATCAGAGCTTGGAAATGGTCAATAAAGGCAGGTGTGCCCTTACAGTTCATTGTTTCACACAGAGGGCGATCCATGAAACTGCTTAGATCAGTTGATCAGGTTTCTTTTCTCTAATGTTTGGCATTTTTGTGTATAGAAAATTAGATTGGACTATTTTGTTTAGCAGTTTTATATATATGAACGTTAAAGATGTTTTCTTTTAACCCAGAGGGTCACCTTTCATTTAACTCTGGTCGACTTTCTGTTAAATGTGCTCAAATAAGGACAACAATTTTCTCTCAGGTCATAGTGTTCCTCACAGAGGGAGCTGTTGAGCTACAAATAAGAGCAGTGACAAAATTGCATATGATAATCATGCAAAATATAGCATGTACAATATATGTACTAAAAGCCTTTATAATGCTAATGTATTTTAAATTGTGTTTTTTTTCAAATTTGTAATGAAAGCTACAAATTTTGGATGAAAACACTTTCTCAGTGCAAATAGACATTTTGTGACAGTTTATCGTAATTAAAAATATTCCAGAAGTATTTCACCATGTTCTGTATCAATGTCACAGAAATTGATATTATTCATGCATAATCCTTCTTGTATTGCTATCAGGCCTGCAAACAGACATAAATGTTTCTCTGTGCTCAAATGTCACACAGCTGATGGACTGTGGCTCTCGCAGGTGTGTTGGGCTGCAGCACGTGCTGGCGTGTGACTCTGAAGCCGCGAATGAGCGTGAAGACAAGAGTCAACCTCTCTACTGCTCTCTCTCACCTAAAGGCGCTTCAGTTGGTGTCTCGTTCTTTTCTCATTTACCCCGGCGCACACCGCTCTTGAGCAGAGGTTCACGCTATTATCTCAGAAATACCAGTCATTGAAATTCCTCTCTAAACTAAAAGTATTCCCTTACAAGATATACGCTCTGCCGTGACATTCGTTAGCCTGAGTTCAGAGAGGTGATATTAAACAGTAAGTTGATGTTCAAAAATTGATGGATGCGTCTGGTATTCTCGCTCTTGCCTATATCAGACTTTATAAATACTGATCCACAATCCCCCTCAAATAACTAATCTGTGAACTCTAGCAGAGTAATAAGCAGATAACTCCCACTCGACAAATCCTGCAACATTTTCTAAACCTCTGTGGTACTTTATGATATAAACTCGTCTTCCCCAAAGACTGAACTGTGTTTTTAACCCTGTAGAGTGGAGGTTCGTGAATGAAGTTATTGCAGAAGCTATTCATTTTTAATAAAGTGTGTATGGTGTAAATGATGAGTTTTCTTTGAAGGCCATTCATCTCATAGGTGATTTGCTCATAACTGATGTCACTATTTATTTTAAACATTTGAAATATCCCAGAGTTCTTAAGCATTTCTTATTATCCTTCAGTGTGTTTAGAAAAAGAGGGCTCTTATCTTAGAGTGCATGTCTTTACATTCTTGTCTGACTGTTGAATGTGTGAGAGGGTGACACGTTGGAAAATGCTGTGAATCTGTTGATTTCAATGAAGATGACAAGGACATACAGAAGTGTTTGTGAAACTTGCAGTGTGCATGTTTGTTTACACTTCAGTGTCCCTAGCAAAACCTTTTATCTGCTTGGCAGCTCTTAGCTAGTTCAGCAGGAACATACATGTGAATTCAGTGTAGTATATGCCATGTAAGATAAAGTGAAATAACATACACCCTACCTCATGTATGCTTCCATATGTGCCACTATGACACATATGGACGCAAAACTGTTTGGGGATTAATCCTCTTGTGAATTACTCAGCACTATTTTCTTACAGCTTCTGTTCCATACTGAAAAAATCAATTGACAATGGGATCCAGTCCAGTTGAAATGCAGCCTGTTTAGATAGCTCTGATTTAAGAAATCTCTAGCTCTTTCCCTACATACTTTCTCCTTTAGTACCGAATTTTTGTTTTCTCATCGTGTGGGAGAGACATTAGGAGCGGTTCGATCTAATAGTAACACTGGTCCTGTTTTACTTTCCACAATTCCAACTCTATTCCTGTCAGATCCAGATTTTTCCCAACCCTTTAAAACACAGCTTATGTATCCCTCCTTGTCAAAAGTTTCATCAGCATTTTCTCCAGGGTGTAAGCACTCTTAGAAGGGGCACGTTCACCCAAGGGCACATAGGTAGTGGAGGACAAAGGTGTGTGTTTACCTAAAAATATCCCCCAGCGTCACAATCTGTTCACCGGTATTTATCTCGCATAAACACAGCCCACCCACACCCGCTGCCCCCTGCACCTGCAAGCCCAGAATTCCCTCAGACTCCCCTGAGGCTAACAGACCCTGTTTCACTCCTCTGCCAGTGGGTCATCCCTTACTGATGTTTTTTCAGTGTGACTCTGTAGCTATTTAGGTAGTTGTTTATTTGGGTTGTCAAAATAAATTCGAAAACCACTGACGAATGCTCCACAAGACCAATACGACCAGCATCACTCACCGCTCGTTAGGCAGTTTAGTGATTCTGCCCTGTGGCATGTTTAAAAGGAGTACAAGCTATGCATGTGTGTAAGTTGAAAGGCATTCAGTCTTTCTTTTCTAGAGGGCAAAGATCGATAGGTTCACGCACCGCGGTTTACTACCCGCTCTTCATCTTTCTCTCCGCGAGTCTGATTTCTTCTCAACTCCTGGGGAATTGTCAGCACCTCAGGTTGATGTCTAAACTTTCTCATATATCAAAATGCATTATAATTGCTTCCATTTGTGTGTCCCTCTGAGATGGTGTATCAGTTTTCTGTTGTCACAATGGCTGCCAAAAGCAATATGTTTTCAATAGTGTATGAGAGCAGTTACATATGCATATTGTGCTTTTTAAAAAAACTTTTTTCTGTCTTTTAGGTCAGGGAAAAAGTTGCTTTTTTGACCTTTGGATATTTTATTCTCTCCACACATTGCTACCCTCTATCTATCAGCTTTATCTCCTGTATGAGCTAAATAATTGCATCCAATCCCGGCCTTTTTAGGGCCTAAGTTGTCATGGGATGTCATTGAACCAAGGAGCTTCTCACAAAAGAGTGGCGTTATCGCCCGGCCAGCGCTGTTTACAGGTTCCTGAGGGAAGCGGGGGAGAGAAAGAACACTTTTATTTCCAGCCTCACCGCTCCTCTATAGCAAATCCTCTACTCTAAAATGGGCGTTCGTTGGAGAGGGAGCGAGAGCACAGAGAGGCTGACGATTCCCAATCACACGCTTGACGGCCGGCGGGCGGCACAGACGGAGCTCACCGGTATTTGTGTAGCATGAGGTGTACCCGGTGATGTGGTGTGAATGGGTAATCTGGAATTGCTCATGTCATTTCGAGGGAAAATGGGATTTGTTTACGGTTTTAGGGTTCTGTTGTTTGATTTGTATGGAATGTTTTCTTTTTAATATCAGGTGTTAGAAGTGGTTTACAGAGACATAGCTTACGTGCTGTAGGGTTGTTTATATTTCAAAAACAATGTGCTGTGTGGTATTATGGTGTGTTGTTTTGTCGTCTTTTTTATCCCTTTTATTGACCAAAAATATACTCATTGCATCAGATGAAATCTCCTGTGAATAGCAGCTCATTTTAAAGCATATTTCAACCATAAGGTTTTTAAATACAAACGCTCTCAGATGATCAGATCAGTCAATAATTCCTTAATTATGATGAAGCTTTGCAAAAAGAGGGATTTCAGGCAAACACATATTAAAATAATAAATGGAGCGAACGTAAAAGGATTTGTTGCTTTTTCCCTCCATCCGATTAGAACTCCATTGATGGTGTTCTGAATTATGCTTGACGTGAAGGAATGTATTGTGGATTTGTCTGGGTATTGAATTGAATTTGATTTGTGCAAAACCTATGTACTGTTTGTTTGCTGTTTTTTAGTGATAATATTATTTGAACAGTCACTAATATATGCAGACATTTGTCCATTCCTATATTTTATTTATTAATTGTCTTTGAGGACTTTACTTGGACAACACTGTAAGTCAATGTTGAAAGTCATTAAGGATTTATATGACTGTAAAACTGAAGTGTTCCTCACTGAAAACTGAATTTAGAACTTAGCAAAAAAAAGCCCTCAGCAAAAAGATCTTTCTTTGTAGCATCATACAAACCAGATTAATGATAAGGAAGCAGGTTGATTGCATTGTCACCACAAGCATATCATCTTCATCCAGTGTGACACAGCTTTTTTGTACTACCCGAAAGGCCTTTGTTTGCAGATGTAGGTGCGCTTTTGTCTGTTGTACTGCTAAAGTATAGCATTACTACACTTATTACCTTCACTCAGAACTGTGAAAGTGACAGACACACATTTTCTAAACAAACTGAAAAGATTTCATTGTAGACTAACTCAAAAAAGAAAAGCTTTAAAATGGCAGTAAAATAAATAGGTTCAGTGCATTTACATATAGCTGCTTATTAGACATTGTTACACGTTGTATGTTAAGATCCTCATCTGCACATTGGTGAAGATGGAAAAGATTTAAAGATGGAGTGTGTTTTCATAGTGGTCCAATGGGAAGCATGTTTTTATTGTAAAGAAAGGTTATTGAAAGAACTAAGTTTTACCTCCTATAGTTAATGAGGTAGAATGGGAGAAAGGATAGTTTGGGTGTCTGTAACATCTTTATTTTAAGGGTCTCTTGAGCCTCAGACTCATTACATACCAAATTAAAAGACGTAATCTGGCTGTACCCAGTTCTGCTGCCTTCTCCCATCTTCTGTACAAGAAAACAATGAACTTCAATATAATTGGAGTTTAATAAAAGTTTCCCATTTCCCTGCCAATTATCAAAGTACATATGTCAAATGATGGACCTCAGCTTTCATCTAAACCTCTTTAGGTACTCCATCATCTCACTCGCTTGCTCACTTTCTCTCTCTCTCTCCCTCCCTCCCTCCTCTGGGTCTCTTTTTCTCTTTATCCTTTAACAACGCACATTCATCGTATGGATGCGTACATACGGTCCGTCCGTTCAAGCATGAACTCTCTTGTTTAATTCACATCCTCTTGTGTAAGAAGATAAAGAGGTAATAATTCTATTGTAAACCACTTAATGGTTGTTCATGTGTGACCTTGTCTTTTGTTTTATGCTTCGTTTGCCTTTGTTGGTCAAGATTATTTAAAACTCAATCCCCTCTTGCTACACCAGAAATAAATCTCTATTCGCACTGTATCCGCAAAGCAACGCAAGCTACAGAGATGAAATATTGATACGCCTTATATCTATAAATCTTACATGAACATCGTGCCCTCCAACAAATGACTGAAGATAATGCTGACACCCTGGCATTAGAGCTGATGATTTGGTATTTTGCAAACCGCATCTTCTTTCTTTTTTATGACAAGCAGCGGAACTCCATGGCGGTTTATGGCTGGATGAGACGGGACGGAGCTTAATGAAATAGACCTCCTATGTCCCCTGACTCAGAGAATGAATATCACACAAAGCAAAGGCAGAACAGAAGGGCAGGGCTCAGCGACACTAACACCAGACTGTAAACCTTTCAAGAGCAAACCAGTGAAGAGTTCATCTTATTGTGTAATGCCATCACAGTGAGCACTAATGCTGTCTGGTCCTTGATCTGTGTATTCATAACTCAGATGATGGTGGAGTTTGCATGCAGGTTTCTACTGTAGGTACAGCAGTAAAAAACACATTTAAAGCACATAATAAACT
>JAZGTK010007166.1:0-19733 GCA_036877625.1 Ambastaia sidthimunki | reverse complement strand
AGTCAGTGCCAATCCAAAGCAGATAAATTAAGCTTTGTGAGACATTCAGCAGGTCAGAAGTATCATTAACTCAACAGGCCAATATAAAAAACATGTTCTGTGTGGAACTGTTTTACAGTTTGTACATTAATTCTTCTTTATTGTTGCAGTTAAAGAGTCACTGACTGTTGTTGAACAGGACAGTGTTTTCATGCAGAATTTTGTTTGTAGTGTAAACAGGCAGCACAACAATGCACAACAATGCACAAAATATATTGGCATCAGCTCTAGGAAAACAAACTTGCAGACAAAACAACAAAACAGCACAAGGAGAGAGAGAACAACTACACAGTGTGTGTGTGTGTGTGTGTTTGTGTCTGTGGGACAGCGACAAAAATGGGCTGATAGTATCAAATGTCAACATTCTTAGTGTGTGCATTGAACATTGTTTACACACACACACACACACACACACACACACACTTAGCGTCTTTCTCATTTACACACTTTCCTTCCTTTCTTTAGCAATCTCTTTTTCTCTCAGAGTGCAACTGTCACATCATCAACAATTCAAAATCCTCTGTGCAGACACACTCAACACATAAAACTTTAGACCTCCAAAGCTATTTTTATTTTCACACACCTGTGCATAAGATATTTTTCAGTATTTTGCTCCACATGTGAGTACACAAACAGCACCGAAAAACTCGCTGAAACATTTAAATAAACAAAAGATCTTCAAGTGTTTATATAAAGTCATGCCCTTGAAACAACCAAACAAATACAACGTGTGGAACAGATGCCTAAATTCCAAAGCAACAAAGATTAAAGTGATTTACAGTTTGTGTGGCCCTGCAAGACTTAAATAAATAAAGAAGTGCTGCAGAAAGAGAGCTTTCAAACGTAGATAAACGTCTAAAATAAAATTCCTACTTTGTAGATGAGAGATCTTCTCCAGATGGACTGATTCAAATATAAGCTCCTCTTCTGTACGCTCAGCACAGGTGAATAACACACCAAATATCTCTCACTTCTCATATTCTTACTCTGAACGCCCCTCCTCTCTCTCTCTCTCTCTCTCTCTCTCTCTGACAGTCTGAACTCATGACTCATGAGTCCAGTGGACTCACACATACGTAATGGAAAACGTGTTGGTCTGCATTATGGCATGTTTGTGTTTATCAGGTGTCAGCAACATCAATCTTTCTAAATATTTAGGGCAGTATGTCACACAAGTATCATCTATTAAAGCAGCGTAATATTAACACACTCACCTTATGCACAGTTGTGTTCAGATCCTTACACAGAATGTTGAGTTTCTCATTTGCTGTGTATTTAGTCTGCTGTGAAAACTGGTATCTGCAAAAAACATACACACAGTGGCTACCTTATTATTTGGTAACTAATATACAGGAAATGACCCCCATAATCATAATAAGATACACTGCATGGCAAAAACCACCATGTGGCCACCATTTAATTTACAGCTATATATCGACACAGTGTCCAATTGTCCACATACATTTGGCCATGCAGTGTGTCTCAATAACTCACACTGATACATAATAAACACACATATATACACATAAACACATACAGGATAATGGTGCTCTGTGATGCTTATTTACTGTGTGTGATTCTCACCTGCTGAGCAGAGATATCAGACCTTTGGCTGCTGTGATCACATTCACCACATCCTGCAGTATCTGTTGTGGCAGCAAGGTGGCGCTCTGTCCAGCACTGGCATTAACACGCCAGCGGCCCTGTATGCTCATCTGAAGGGTGTGAGCCAGTGAACGCAGTTTCTCTGTCAAACTGCGCAGACTCTCACCCCCTTCGCTGTATGTCTGCGCAGACACAGGACAGATATCAGTATGCGTGTTGATTCAAATATTACAAAAAACAAGTTTTTCCTATACATCTAATTTTAAATACCCTTTTAATGACAAAAAATATTATATTTACACCTTATTTATTTTTGTCTATGTTATGTTCGATCTACACTGGAATGTCTGGTATGCTCCAGACCCTCATCTCTCTCTCTCTTTCTCTCTCAACCTCTCTCTCTCACCCTCTATATAACTAAGGTTCAAAGATTGCTATGAATCCTACATAACCTTTGGTCCTGTTTATTTTCTACTAACTTTGCCTAGACAAACATGTTTTTTCTGCTATGTTCCTCTGATATGGTGGATCAGGAGATTTGATCCTAGAAGCCAACGTCTGCTGTTATGACACACTCACTCCTGGCACCATGAGGTCCATATTAATCCTTCCAGCAGGCAAAACATTTACAGCACATGGAGTACATCCACTCTCAGTGAAAGATCACAGTCAGTGAGCCAGCAACTATCACATTTATATCACATTTTATCACATAATATTACATAGCTTATGTTAAACAAAAAATAAATGAAGATTGCAGATTGCAGCCTGAGGCTTTTAAGAGGTATCAGGGAAGAACATTTCGAGTAAATATAAGTAGATATCTAGACTTTTTAAACGCTTCATTAAATGAAAATTACATTTGGTAAAAGTTTCCTAAAAGAAGGCGCAGGCTCTGTGGAGGAATGTTCACAGAGATTTGGCTTTGCTGTTTTGTTAGTGTTACATGCCTCTGAGAATAGAGATCTAAAGTCAGCGGGCTGAGCAACTCTCAAAGATATACTGGAATTCACATAGACTGAGAGAGAGAGAAAGAGAGAGAGAGAGAGAGAGAGAGAAGAAACATACTGTAGCAGTCCAGTCACATGTTATATGTTGAGTTGAGTGCTCCAATGTGTAACAGAGATTGTAATATCATTTTGGACAAGAACACACACAGAAACAAACTTCAAATCATACAAACATATGAAAACTCCACCAAACGAGCATAAGGAAGTCACACACAAACTTTATCCCCTTGAGAACTCCATATTCACATATTTTGTTATTAATAGAGGCTAATAATAACAACACTGACCTTAATGCTAGTAAAAAAAGCCTTTTATAGAAAGCTTTTCTAGAGCCCTACCAGAGAGCAGAGCTTCTCCACAGCCTCCAGTATGAGCTCCTGATGTCCGATCTTATGCATTCCCAGTTTCTCCAGTCTGGCAGAGTCGAGATGCAGCAGATCCGAGCCAGAGATATTCCACTCGGAGAATGAATACTGCTGCAGAGGAACATCTAGACCTGACACATGTACACAACACAGAAACAGAGTTTAGTTCAAAATAAACATAAGCACTATTGTAACCTTCAAGGGGAACTTCATGCCTCTTGAATTGTATATGAAGTCAGTATGGTCTAATGGCTACACACAAAGGCTGTTCACATAATAGCTGTAGGGTGTAATTCTGTCAGAAGTGTGTAAGTCAGGAAGACACCTAAGCCTAGGGCACTTAATAGAGTCCATCAATGTAATCAGTGTGCCACAAGTTACTTAGGATATACATGCATGTAAATTGCATTGATGCTAAAATGATGCTTATCACTTAATTAAGAGCACAAAAATGTTTGTTATAGACTGAGAGATCCCAACACTTCATGAATGAAGGGAAATGACTACATGAGGACCTAGATTATAAACAACTAGTCAATCTACACATAATTGTTTACTTAGTTATCTAAACGGGGCTGTTATTCAGCTAATAATTACTCTGGACTAACCCTAACCCACACCCTTTCCATTTTTAAAAAACATGATTTACTTGTTTATTTTGACAGTGTTTTTTACAATCAAGGGATTTTCCTAAAAGAAAAATTGGTCAGATTTAACTTTTGAGAAGAATATTTTTCTTAAGCGTGTGCACGCACACACACACACACACACACACACACACACACTAAAGAAATGAATTTCATACATTCATTATAATGGCAGGAAATAATGGGTCATGGCTATGCAGTCACCTGCTGCTAAAAGCCACATTTAAACACAAACCCACTGTATGTTACATTTACAATGAACTGAGACTTTTGGAATAACTCAGGTGAGGATACACCTGCAAAACTCTCATGCTGCATACAACACCTTTACATACTTTATTGCACCCCACTGCATGCTCATGCACACAAACGCAACAGGTTCAAACAGAACAGCTACATTAGACATTCAAGCTTACTTCTCTGAGAAAGTGGAACACAAGGATTATAAGCCCTAAAGGAAATTCTTTGGTGCAAGATTTTTACGCAACAATATCCTGAGCCAAAATAGTTCCTGACTGTCTGAGACATTTTTCTAGATTCATATCAATGTACAGTATTTTCCTGTGATTCATAAGTTGGTAACAGGATTCTTTTTACTTAAGTTGCTTTTTCCTCAAGCCTCGTGTAAAATGTAAGCCAATAGCAGGCAGTGAAAACAAGCTCATAGAAAGCTATGACAAATCAGACGATTTGTAACATATGACCATAAACCAATATCTGAATGATCACAACATAGACAAACAAGTCCGATAAGAAGCTCTAAGTTTTCATCACAGTTTAACATGTAACCACTTCAAACAACTGAAACTTGCGCGCTAAGTTTACGAATCTCGTTTACATTTACGATTTTATATTATGCAACAATTGTGGAATTTTCTTAAGAAAATTCAAGTATGTAGCTCTAGTAAAGAAGTGCATTACAAAACTAGTTTGAAGATCACTTTTGAAGTCATGAGATACATATCAGAAACAAAAACACATTTGGGGGCGGAGTTCTGCACGCACTAAAATGTGCAGATACTGCATTGTATCAAAAATAAAAACCTTTAATAAACTTTACTTTTCTTTTAAAAACGTGTTGTTCTTCAGATAAGTGAAAAGTATAAAACTGTACATTCAGGCATATTGCATTATATTATTACATAATGTACAGATTGTACAGTAATGTAGTAATAGTTTTAATAGTAATACACTTGCACTTTATTACTGTTGAAACTGCAACAAGTTACCTATTAACAAGCAATTCCAACATATTTATGCGTTTAGCGCAAGCGGTTCAATAAAAGTATACAAGACTGAACACTTATGCAAATAAAATGTAAAAACAGTACGAGTGTTAAACTGAAACAGAACATGGAACTGAGTTCAGTATAAAACAAAGATGAAGAGCAATGCGGGCCAGTCCAGGCATGTGCATTGAATGACAGCAACGCATTCAAGGAAACGAGGAGCGCACGGAGTTGCATACACAGCGTCTGTTTGTAAACTCTTGTATTTACCTCCCGTATGTTAATAAAGTTAAAAAAAAACTTCCATAAACAAACCTAAACGCCTTTCCATATCCCATTAACACCCTTCTTTACATTTGGATTTATGTCGATTCTATTCTGTTCTGTTCGGCCATATCTCCGGGTCTCCCGTCCCACCGATACAAAGTTACCTGTCGGAAAACAGGTACAACATTACGATCCCAGACACAAACACACTCACAAACACTGTTACCTTTGAGCCATTGGGTAACTTTCTCGGTGCTCCAAGACGTTACGGGCTCCATGATTTAGGAGCATGAATTCAGGTCGTTTTAATGTCCCGGAGCTCAAAGCAAAGAAAAGTTCACAGCACACCTTCCTGCAGGTAATAACTGCGCTGTGAGCCAATGGCGAGCGGAGCTGATGTCAGGCCGTGATTGCGACCTACATACTGCGCCTTTCTCAGTTTGCAGGGAGGGGTCGATGTTTTATGTAGCCTGTTTTATTTCCTAAAACCAAACAACAGTAAAGACAGTAGGTTTTGATCACCCCGACCCTTCAGTTTCAAATCGATGGAGGTTATTTCTAGTAGTGTTATTTCTAAATGGAGAAAACGTTTTACTTTTAGATATGAATATGAAATCTGTAATAGACTTTTAGAGTTTATACCATGCAATTTATTAATCAAGTATGTAAACATTTAAGTAGCTATTCGTATTTATGTGTATGTATTTGTTATTTTATTGTGATGTAAATTCTTATGATTATCTTATTAGCTAATTTTTATTAAATAGCTCTGTGTTATAATTCTTTGGATTTATATAAATCTTTTCAAATAATGTTATTTTAGAAATTTTAGATTTCTTTTTAATTTTACTTTTATTCTTCAATATAATTGTATGGTATTCTGTGCCGAGAGTTGTTGTGTATCCGACCATAAAACTTAAAATGGTGAAAAAACTCCATAAAACAAACCTAAACTATTCACAAATGTCAACTAAGTGTCAATATAAGTGTCAATACAACTACACATGCGCACTGCCCTCTAGCGCCTCCTATCGTTCGTGTGAGGGATGCTTTGTGATCAGTGAGGTATAGAAAACCCACAAAGTCAGTTACGTAATTTATTGTTCAGTTTTATAAGGCATGTTAAAAACACCATGCAGTCTTTAGTACAGAGCCAGTATGCGCTAAACAGAGTCCATCTGTCTGTGGTTTTAAGCCCAGAAACCACGATTTAAAACATACAGATATGTGACAGTAGTGACTGTTAAAACATGCTGTTCTAGCACAAAGAGACAGCTGAGCTTTGAGTGGTCTTATGAAATATATCATTGAAGCCCTCTGATAACAGTCTCACTCAATTATAGTGACATTCTGTGCAGAGGGATGTCCTGACCTAAACTATAATTCAAAATCCATTGTTCACCTCTGCACTCTACAAAACATTTATAAACAACACAATGTTACTAAAGGGTTTCAACTTCATTATAAAGCTGGATCAACAAAAAGACTGCAGAGTAAACTCAGACTCAGGCCCTACAGCTATCAAATTCTTCAGCTGCAGATGGGAGAACAAAATACCATTCAGTCCTCAGCGTGTCTAAACACATCTGATTCTTCATGTTGACAAAGGTAAATGTACCTCTGTCTGTAACAAAACTACTGTAAACAGTATATTAAATACAGAGCCTTTCATGTGTTACAATGAATTAAACAGAGAATTTTTTTTGTCCTTTCGGAAATCTTAAGGTTTAGTGCAGTTGTCTTAATTCACTTTTTGCTCACTTTCTTCTCTTGAATGCATCATTAATTCATAAGAAGAAATCTTATGCTCAGAACACTTCCTCTCTGGCATGCTGCTTTGCTCATTGTTAGTACACAACTTTGCTTTATTGATGTTTGCTTTCATTTCGAGTGCTTCTAACAGGGCCTGACTCTGATCCGATCTGTGTTTTTGGTAATTTGTGCTTGCTGGTTATTCCTCTCAAGGTGGCTGGTAAGAAAAGACTATTTATGCAACTCGGGCGCAAATGAATTCACACCTGGCAGAAATTGCAGAGTGAAGACACTGATGAACTTCCTGATGCCAAAAGTAATGAATATTCACATCAAATCAAACACTCTCTCACCCTTCTGCCCCCTCGCTTTCTGTCTCAGGAAGAAAAATGACACTACTTAATTTTAATCTACATTAATGTATTCAAATGTTCTGTACGGTACTTTAACAGTTCTCGTTTTGCATAACATTTCAAGGTAGTTGACTTGTGGGTTTTGCATGTAAAATATATTTCATGCACACGAAGGCCTAAAACATTGAAAGATGTTTTGCATTTTGAAGGCTTTTTCAACCCTCTGTTCAGAATACAGAATTTTATTATTTTATACAAACCGAGTCTAGCACAGACGGAACACATTGAATAAACTGAAATACAGATTCAATATTTTTTTCAAGGCAAACATTTCATGTCTGCAACCTCATGAACTTATTCTGTGAATTTACAAATAACTAGATTTACTGGATAACTAGATTTCCACTAAAGCAGTAAAAATCCTCCTAATACAGCTAACAGTGCTAGTTGCTTTCATTTGGCATCTATCAATCCCACAATCCACTCTGAGAGCATGACACTTAACATGGAAGTCGTGGGTTATTGGCACTAGAATGAAGCATAAATAAAGACCATGTGCAGAGACTCTATATGCCATTACCTCTCTCTAATACAAGCAAACACTAGTGTCCTTTATGCTGTATATTAATAATGCATATATCTATTGTGAATGTGAGCTACAGTGCCCAACCTAGCGAGTTCTGTCTGCATAATGCAAATGTACTTTGAGATAATATGTGTACAGAAAATGCACATACTATGCAAAGCACGTAGGCTACACCACACACTGAATTTCTTTTCAATAAAATAGTGCAAGTAGTGCACTAAGGTTTTAAAATTACACATGACTGTACACACACATAGTTAGCGTCCGTTTTCAGGGAACTACAGCGCTGGTATTATGGCACTAAGGGCTGCCATTAAGATTTTCCTGAGGTCCTGTGGTTATTTTGCCCACAGCAGCTCTATGGCTCTTGCAGTCTGCTGCATGTTTCATCTCACACCCACACACACCTCCTACTGAAACCCCCACGATTATTACACATATGGGTGTGTGTGTGTGTGTGTGCGTATGATAGCGTGTGGGTGGGAGGCGGGCGGACATCCTGAGTGTGTGTGCACCACTGAGACGTTTTTACGGGGGGAACATTGTTTGAGTTATTGAAATAATATCAATGTGGGCATACAGTATGTGATGGTGTTGTATGTGTGTGCGTGGATGGGGGGTTGGATGTAATTGGGGTGTGTCGTAATGTAACATGCCAAGCCGAAATGTAATGTGTTAGGAAAAGTCATTTTCTCATGATCCTCATGAGTGTGATCCTCCCTCAGGTCATTGGGGGTGAAGTGATGCTCTTTGGCTGGAAATCTGATCACACCCCCATATGCACACACAATTATCCAGTGAGAAAAAACAGGTTATTTCCAGACAGACAATAACAGTCATGTTAAAGCTACAAATGAAATGTAAATCCACTAAAATAGTGTCATTTTTGACAAATCACAATTATATTGTCTAATGATTGCTTAAAAGAGAATTCATCGTCTTTGAATCTTGTTCATGTAGTCAGATAAGCCAATAGCACCGCAGTGTGTGATATATATACGGCCTCTAGGTGGCACTCTCTAAATCCACTAATTGCATTAGTATAAAAAGCCCCACAGTGTATTGTTCCTACCCAATTTAACACTTTCTATGAGGGCCCAGTCATAAAGCACGTAAAACATATATGATTTATATAAATGTTATATAACATAAGACTTTATATAATTGTTACATAAAATCAAGATCCTGTTTTGTTTTCTTTAGACCCACAGGCTGTGTGTATCCGGCGTTTTAGCAATGAACAGATTTTATTCTCTCTTTTTAAAATGTCTCTGCTTTTTATTCTTGTCAAGGTTACATTAGTTGCATTTTTAAAAGACTTGATGTTGTGGAACATGCACGGTCACTGCTTTGGTAAAGAGTTTTAAACCAAGCAAACAATAAAATCTTTCTCATCAGTCAATAATTCCAGTTTTAGGTCTGTCTGACATCTTGTCTAGAAGGTCATGCAACAGAAGCCAGCGTTCACACTGTAGGGCTGGCAGGAACTGTAAGTGTGTACTGGTTGTTCCAGCATATGTGTTTCATACAGAGAGACTTACAGTACACTAATTGTTGGACAGACTGGCAGGCAGAATGCCAGGTTCTCATTACAATAAGCCAAGCCTGCAGTGACAATAAAGAGTGAAAGAAACACAGTCAGCAAAAACTGAGTGTGAAAATTGTATCTAATATAGTTGCATATAATTACTGTTTGTTGATTAGCCTATACAGAACACACACACACACACACACATACACATACACACACACACTGTTTTGTTTTGTTTCACTTTGTTGCTTTACATTAGTGATTTACAAATTTCCTGTTCACAATTAGATTTCAAGCTAAATATGATTTGGTCTATACAGTAATGGCCTCAAAAGTTTTATTACATTTTTTATTATTTTTTCTCAAATAATTATACATAATGTACAGTAAATTGCATATAAAGCACTAAACCATGATACATCCATTATTCGCAGTTGTCACATCTGTTTCATTTAGTCACAAATTACTTCTAAAGAAATTTCATGTCTCTTTGTATTTCAATTGAGGTATTGAGCTTGTGGTCCTGATGCCTTTTAAAAATGTCACACTTAAAACCATTTAAAACAATTTAGTCACACTTAAAACAATTTAGTGTGCCATACCCCTGCCTCATTCGTTATTGGATTTGAGTGCCATTAAAAACATTTTCATGGAAATGTTTTGTGTTATCATTTGACTCAATGATGGTCCTCTACCATGCATACTCCACATTCGCCCACAACTACCTCATAAAGACAACCATTCATACAGTGTTTTACTCACCCCTTAATATCTGGCAACGGATTCGCCAGCAGACTGGCAGATGGTCTCTGGTTGCCAGTGGTAACCACTCTCAGAATCAACAGTTGCTCCTCTCGTCTCCATCTGAGGGAATGAAAAAGTCAAGAGGTATTGGCATATTGCAGCCTTTGCCACAAACGGGTCAAGCCTGAGATCTCTGCCCTACAGAACATGCAGTAATCCTGGCACGATGTAAAAGATTGTGCCATCTCTGCATAATAAATGCATCTGTAGACTAATTGATTAACTTTTCTGGTTACTAAAACCT
The DNA here is from genome assembly GCA_036877625.1 of Ambastaia sidthimunki. Taxonomy (NCBI): domain Eukaryota; kingdom Metazoa; phylum Chordata; class Actinopteri; order Cypriniformes; family Botiidae; genus Ambastaia; species Ambastaia sidthimunki. Next base: position 9,301 of record JAZGTK010007166.1, on the reverse strand, counting down.
GTTGGATTAAAACCTAGTTTCTTCAACATCTTCTAATTCATGGTTAATTGCAACTTACACTGTTGAATAAGAGAGTATAACGAGATGCACTCATGTTGCTGGGAATGTATCGTGCAGTAACAGTACTCGTCCAGAGAGAGGCATCAGTACAGGGGTTGTTGGTGAAAGGGGCTGGCCCAGGAGTGCCTTCAAACCAATGGCAAACTAAAGCTCCGCCGCTTTTACGCCGTGGATTCGGTTCCGAGCGGAACGCGACTGACAGCAGCAGGTCGTCTTCGCTGATATCGTTAGAACAAGCTGAGAAATCATTTTCTTTGCATCTTTTATGTCTTACAGAGACGCGTTACACGGTGTCACAGCCACAGATGCGTTAAAGCAAAAGCGCATGTTCTTCTGAAACCTTTTGAAGTCCACCTGCGAGTGAATGAGTGGCAGAGATTTGATCTTTACCAAGAACTGGACTGTGCAACTCTAATTTCTTTCAGGACCAAGAGAGGAATTAACATTTCTTGTTGTTCGGTGTGATAAAGCGCGTCCAGTTCGGATTATAAAAAGGAAAAGTCGGCGTTTTCTTCAGATCGAAAGGGGCAGATCGGATCTTTCCAGGAGTGACTTGGAAATCGCGGGTTCGGAAGACATTCCAGTTCAAATCTGAGTAGTTAAGAGGGACTGAAGAAACGTGCACAATGCCACTTGCTCAGCTGGCAGAACCATGGCCCAAAATGGAGCTGGTGCAGTTGGAGACGGAGGTGAGAGGTGGTGAAATCATAACCTTAAAATAACTGATTTAATATGTGCCCATAATGTATCTTTGAGCGCGCCAGTTCCACGTGCGTTTTGGGAAATAAAGAAAGCACTGGGAACAAGCTTGAAAATGTTGCATGAGTTAGTTAGTTAGTTACACTGGTTAAGAGTTATGTTGGCATGGCTGGCAGTCTTAGTGGTCTGTGAAGCGTGAATATTACGCGCAGCGCACCAAAGAGCGAGATTCACTCACACTGTCACTTACACTTTAGTGCATGTATTGTTTTTGTTATCTTAAATACAATGTCAAAATATTAAACCGGTTTAAGTTCATAAGCAGTGGAATAAAGCTTATCACTTTAATGCATCTCTTGTTGTTTTGTAGTAAAATCAGGTTATTTAAAAATCGTTTCCCTTTAGTGCAGATGTTTTAGTTAAACTAGTTTTAGACTAGAGTAAATATTTCCCCACCGCAGCACATTTCAATAACAACCTCATGTTAGTAAGGATTCGCTGCTGTATGTTTAATAAACTGATAACATAAATGGTTTATGTACATTTTCAAATTCAAGTTTCCTTTTCCTTTGAAGCTTGCAAAGTTGCATTCACATATCTATCTTTTGATCAAGCAGACCACAGTGTTAGCTACATAAAACACAGACGTCCTTCAGTATTTTCAACATAAACTGCAGGCTGCATTGCACACCACTGGAGTTTGTACAATACAGTAGCAATATCAGGGGTAACCCAGTTTGATAACTACAAGGCAAATGGAGATGATATGTGATTTCTTCATGATGTTCCTCTGGTGTCTGTGTGATTAACAAGAATGACATTTGAAGGCCTTGCTCATGGAAATCTTCTGTAAGGAGAACATGAACAAGGCTTCAGATTTGCTTCTGTACTCAGTGTGATTTTAAGCACAAATGGATTTTCTCACACACTTCCCGCCTGGTCGCTTAACTTGTGTAATGGGTTCACAAATCTGGTATCAGCAGGTTCTCATCAGCAACCTCAGTGTCACCTCTGGCTTTTAAATGAAGCTGTTTCTGCAGATTGAAAGTAAGAGATGGAAATGTGAGGTGAGAATATAAGTTTAAAGAAAGTGAGGCAGAAACCAAGCACACGTTTTATTTTATTTTTGCATTACAACGCTGATTTTCACCAGTGTTTTCTGATGTCAAGCTATTTGATTTGTCTGAAAAAAATCGTTTCCCTAATCATTCATGATTCAGTTCATCTTTAATCGTTTCTGCCAGACTGTAACGTACGTAACAGCTAAAGGTTAATAGCTAAAGGACCAAGATTTGATTAATTCATCGTAATTCATCTTACTGTAAGATATAATCCCTGCCATAAGAGAATGTTGCTATGCAACAAAAATAAATAACAGATATTATTGCTGTGGTGTGATATGGTAAACAGCTGTTTCGCATAATAACTGTTACTATGTTGTGTGTTTTAACCTAGCTGGACTGACCAATCAGCTTTCAGAATTTTATTCGGCTAAATTTTTCTTTTAGACTGAAACACTGTAAATGTTTTGCTGTCTATGAAGACAGAAAAGAGATTCTTTAAAGTTTGTCCTCTAATGCACTTGTTTTGTGAACGAAGTCATACTGCAAACCTCTAATTTCCTCTCTCTCTCTTTCTCGCTCTCTCTGTGTTTCTGTCACTCTTATTTACACACACACACACACACACACACATACACACACACACTTACTTTCTCTCACCTCTTCTGGGAACAGTTTGGTCCCAATTATTCACATGCTATTTCTGTAACAGGGTCACATTATGTTGGTAATTTTTTGCAGACAGCTCTTTTAGCACTTTCATTTGCGTTTCTTTGTGAGGAAAAGCGTTTCACGGTCATGCAGAGCCCATGAAGAGGCAGAGCCCGTGTTTTTTTTTTACAGCAGTTTGCAACATATGTCTGCTCATGTATTTTACATGCACTCAAAACCTTGTGTTCTTTGTGTGTGTTCGTGTTTTTTGGACTTTATTTCAGTAGTACAATTTGAGTGCATGTTTTTCCAGAAACAACAGAGGTTCCATTTAGTTTGTCCTCGAAAATGTCCTATGAAGACACTGTGTGTATTTGTTTGTGTGTGTTTGGTGGGTTGTGCCTGCTTGTGTGATTTGATTGTGTCTTTGACCTTTTTGTATTGAACCTAAACCCAAATTAGTTGAGAAAACAGCCATTTCTCTAACACATCTGCACTTCCCAAGTTGTCATGTCAATGCATTTTATTGGCTACAAATTTGGACACACCCCTTAGTGCATTATGAGTCATCAATATTTTTGGCTTAGATATTTATAACAAACATTGCCTAAAAGCCACAAGACTCTAGATTTGATTTCATATATGTATTTAAATTAGGATTTCAAGGTCTGGAGTTAAATGCATTAAATATGTCAATGTTAATTGTGTGAACTCACTTCACATGTACATGTTATAGCTGCTGTTCACAGCTCACTGTGGAAGCTGATACAATCAGTGACTGATTTATACAAGCACAGATCAGTTCTTGTGTATTTGAGCTGATATAATAAAGGAAGTGTGAGCTAGATGCTGCATAATTGCTGTTGTAAAGTCTTTTTCAAGTTATACGGAGCAGTTTGGGTCAACTTCCAGCTGTTTATCTTCATTCACCAGTAATATGAATAGTTTTTGTTACAAATAAGTTTGAGGATGGCTTGAATTCTCACTTTTGACACAACACAATTTGAAGACAGCGTCTCAAGGTCTCTGCAGTTACCACGGAAACCTGTTTTCTCAGACGTCTATGGCTGATTGTGGCAGAGTGTTTATTGATAAGTCTTCTCAACTTCTACAGGAAAAAATGAATTGATTTGAAGCCAATAGAAGTGAATGGGTTGGGAATTGACAAAGCCTTGATCTTTTTTCTGCTCTGCTCAGAGCCAGAAGTGCTTTTCCTCCCCTGATTCTTTTTTTGTCTCTTTCATTTCCTTCTCATCTCGCTCAAGGTTCAGTCTTGAATGGAATTGAAAGCTATAACCATTTGTTTCTGCAGGAAGTGATCATGTCAGTTCATGAGAGAATGTAAAGCTTATCGCACCTTTTGCACGTCTAGAAACAAGCTGGGCTGGCTCTGGTATCTCTGCCTGTTTACCAAACTGATACATTTCACTGATTCTGTCACTGTTTGTGAGGGAGAGACAGAATTTGCTGATGCTTAAGTATATTCAGCAGTTATATTTGGGTTGGAGGCTATAAATGCCAGATTTTCAGAGGCAGTTTTGGATGAGCTACTGGGGGGAGAAATAAGGGTAAAAAACAAAAGGAAGTGTTTCAGTTATCAGTATATGTGGCTTTTTTACCATATTTTATTTACATGTGTTTTACATATTTTTTTTTTGATGGTTTGTTTTCTGCTCACTGCATCTCCGTAGTATTCAATGCAAGTTAGTATTACAGCCATGTAAAAAAAAAACATCACATCATCATTTTTTGGCATATTTTGTTTTGAAAGCATCACTGTTGATAGTTTGCGGATGTAGACGTGGGTTTTATGTAATTAGTCCTGGTTCTGTGTAAGGAAACAGAATTAATCAATCACACACACACACACACACACAGTTAACAGAAGAATTAAAAGAAATGTACGTACACATTCTGAGGACTGTGGAAAGGGTGTGTGTACTATATGTAAGTGTATAAGAAAAAGCCTGGGAGCTCTTGATAGACCTGTTGTAGACATGACATATGAGCTTATGATTTTTGACAACACAGCTGTGAACCTTCACGCACACACACACACACACACACCAGCTGTAGGGATGCATAAAAAGCGTTTATATACACTAACAGTACAATGTTTGGTTACACTTGAATTTATGTATCTTTGATCTTATGCTTAAATGCTTAAAATTAGTTTCAGATAAATTGTGCATTATGGTAAAAGACAAGCAGCCAAGCGATATTAAAGAACATGCATTTTGACTCATAAAACACAGAAATACATAGTTCTCAGATTCTTGTGTTTTCTCTTTCAGAACGGGCAGAGCACAGCTGAAGATGGAGTCACCACAGCTCTTAAGGTAAAACTCAGCTGACCACAAACACGAACATGCTCTCATTTGTTCAGGACATTATTTGTTCAGTTATTGCAGTCCCCTTGCTCAGAAGTCTCTACAGAAACTCCATATTTCTCAGTGGCTCCAGAATCTACAACAGGCTGTTTCCAACTACATTCGTTTATCCATTATATGAGGATTGTGGGATGTTTTTAAAGCTCAACAGTAAAGAGTTTTTCTGCTAGTCTGTTGAGGCTTGTGAATCAGAATTCTACTTGCTTTGCTAAAATTTTTTAGGAGATGTCATTACTATCATAAATATCTATTTTATCAGCATATTTTGGATCATTGGCAAGGAATAATGTTAATGAAACCCCATGACAACTATACATTCTTGAAACTAAACATTACTAATTTCTTGTTGACTCATTCTATAATTATATGGTGCTCACATTAGCCAGCTAAATGACGTTACCATGGTGACATATTTAAAGCAGCACGATTTGCAACAACACTTTCTAAACCGCACTGTCAATATTGGCTGTTTGATGTATATGCATCACAGAGCAAATATTGATAATGGAGTTTAAGAGACCTCAGACCTGCTCTGTCTGGCGTGAGTGTGAGGGGCAGCTTTCTGAAAGAATCAATAAAACGTGCTAAAAAGGAGCTTAGGCCCAGACTCCTGGTTCCTGGTTCCTTCTCTTTAAAGGCCTTCTTGTAAAGGCCTTCGGGGTTGGGTTACATTTAGCCTGATCTGTTCTAGAATGCAAGTGGTCTGCAAGTGGATGGGGAAAACCTCTCACTCTGTATTGTGAATATGTTGTGTTTGTGTGTAACTTGAGTCTGATGTGATGGGGAGAGAGACAGGCTGTCTCATTCTAATGAATGTTCTTTTCTCTGTCTTTATGAACAGTGAGATCACATCAGAGCCGCAGTGAAGCTCAGTCGAGGTCCTGTAATGCGTTAAACCCCAGAGGCTGCGGCCAAATGTTTCTGAGCCTTTTATGTAGTCCAGTGTCAAAAGACAAAATGTCCTCACCTGAGAAAGAGTTCACCAGACTCTAAGTGAAAAACAGAGCCATTATCCGTAGCTATCGATTGGTCAAGTCACCTCACATTGCAAAAAGGCTGAAGGGTCTTAAATACAAGTTTGATGTTCTTAAAGCAAAATAGAATTTTAAAGGCAAATTTATTGGGAATAATGTATTATTGTAAAAAGCCCTTTGTCTGATTGCAAATTTGAGTGAATTAGCATGTGTAGATAGATGGATGTCTGACTATGAAGGGCTTTGTTTATAGTGTCTTTGTCTAGTTATTTGTACCCATCCTGTTCCTCTTTATTTTGGAGCAATACGTCTAAATCTATAAAAGCAGGTGATGAGCGAGAAGTGTTGACAAGTTAGATGAATGTAGAAGATCAAGATTTAAAAGACCCTCTCTGTTTGATATGCAGAGACACAGCAACACTGTCTCAACCAATAGTATGAGTTTGGGGCACAGCTATGTGTTTGTCCAACCAATGGAAGATGTGGGGAGTGTTGGGGCTTGGTTACTATTAACAGTAGAATGTTTATTGACAGCAATGAAGTATTAATCATGCTCATGTTTTTCAAGAAGCACGGCTGAGCTAGAATTCTTTCCAAAACCTTATACTGCTCGGCTGTAAGACTCAGGCTTTGGGATCGATATCACACATGAAGGCTGCTAATAATATCCCAGTCTCCTCCACCCTCCCTGGAGAGAGCAGACAGGAATAAATAGCTGTTTGTCCAGGAATCTCTGTCAGCTCCGGTCTTTAGTTGAGCCCAGTAAAGCATGACATGTCAGGACCACGAGAGAGTCTGGGGTGATGAGAACAGAGAATTTAATCCGCTCTTATCATCTCCACTTTGGGACTTCTCGCCTTTGTCTCTTGTCAGTTTTTCTTCCTCTGTTTAAAGGTTCCTGTGTTGTGCTCATCTGATGTCTTTTTGAGATTGTCTTTTTTTCGGTGGCCAGTTAATGGCAGTCACTGTTACGCAGCATATAAAAGTGTTTGGCCAAGCAGAAGATTTATACAGACGGCAGGAATTCACATCAACAAACCTGGATGTTTTTTTAATCTCACAATTAGTGAATTATTGAGCCTTCAAATAATTTCCATGTTTGTTTTTCCTCTAGTCAAAACAGCAGGTTTCCTTGTTGTTAGAATAAGTGCATTGTGCCTTCTCCTGTTTTTTCTCCTGTTTTCCCTAAAACATTTTTCCCTGGCTGATCTAATGGTGATGATAGTGATGGCCTCAGAAAACTCCCAGTATTTTGTATCATCTTGTCTGAAAGCGTTTCTAGAATGAGCAGTGTGTCTGATTTGTTTCATTCTCATGTTTGCCGGTGAGGAGATGAAGGATGGTCGTCTCTTCAGCAATTGCTCATCCCGACGTTGCCGCTAGTTACTTCTGACAATTTAGGGAGTCGTTTCCAAACCCACCACAGAGATTGAAACAGAGTCAAAAAATTGGTCCTGTGTGAGAGCGTTTTTAGCTTTAGAGAACATTGAGTTGATTCTGAGGTTAAAGACTAAACTGAGTCATTGATGGATGTATTAGACTTCTACTCTGGCTTTGTGATGGAGTTTGACTTGAGCTGTTTGACTTTAGACTTTTAGCGAGTATTTGTTTAAAATCTTTGTGAAACTGTATTTTATGTGTTAGTTTCTGTTAGTTCTGTTAGTTTTATTAAAGATAGTAAGATATATAACAAAAATTGGTAAGAAATTTTGAAGTAAGTCTGGTGTAGTTCTTGTTATGACATTGTTCAGTGAATTATAAAGTTTCTCCATAGAGTCCTGCTGTTCTATTCATTTTATTCATAATTCAGTCTCCCATGATGCATTGTTGATACGGTCCTGTTTTAAAAAAATATCGTTATATTGATAAGTGTTGTCACTGCTGTGCGGTTGACATGCACTGTTGCTGGATGTATTGACCTTGTTGTCATGGTATTTTTGTAATCGGCATGGCAACTGCATGAGATTTTGATGCATTTAAAAGAGAGAGAAGCAGGCGTGTTCTGTTGGGAAAAAAATAGGTCTTTTTTGTTGGTTGTCAGAGTTGGAGTAAAAGGTTTTTAATGAATATGTGTTCATAAAAACTAACTATTGGCACTAATTAGAGCAAATGGAGTTGAGCCATAAATTTGTGAAATCTCAGAATGTGTGTATCAGAGAGAGAGAGAGATAGATGTTTGTGTTTAATGATGGGAGGGGTTGATGACTGTAGAAGCTCTCCAGTGATGGGATAAACATGCCAGTCTGCATCATAATATAAACAACCATTTGCGGCCACTAAAATTTACAGTCATTGTGACACAACTCTTAGAATGTGTTTGCCAGCTTAAGGCAAATAATCAGCTCACAACATTAATTAATAAAGCTCGTTCAGCATTATGTGCCTGTTGACACAGACTAGTTCTTATGTTTGTTAAAGCCGCTACATTAATATTTACACATGCAGGTCTGCATTCATGTATCAGTAAACCAGTTCTTAAATCTTGGATTTCTGTATCCACTGTGGGATTCAATAGTCAGAAAACACATTGAAAATATGGGAATTTAAAACCTGAAAATAAGTTTTAGGGTTTTGAAATTGTGTAAATAAATGTTTGGATATATAATTATGCATGTAAATAATTCTACAATAATTATTGCTAATAATGTTTGACTTGCACTGTTGCTAATTTAAGCTAATTAATAACATTGGCAGCTAGTTATTGTGTACAAAAGAGTTCTTTCCATTAAAGCACACAAGTTGCTAGTTAAAACATTTTCAGATGGTTCTGGGATAACATGGATCATCAGGTTTTGCAATGATTTGTGGAGACTGTGGCAGCTGGAACGCATGATGTCAATTTTCTTAATTAGATTTCAAACTGCTATGCAGATTTAAAGAGTCTATTGACGCATTGTCACTAATAGTTTCAGAGTTTGAGACCTCACTCACTGTATGTGTATGTTTGTAACATAATAAGAGCCACGATGTTGTCATAGTTCTGTTTTGTTTGGTTCTTAAAGGAATAGTTCACTCTAAAATGAGTGACCAATCACAAGACAAGAAAAACCAACCAGTGACATTGGTGTCAAAGCTGGTGTAGGGTGTGGTAAGGAAAGTTTTTGTATGGGCTACTTTAATAGCATATTTGACACTATCTCTTTTCATTGTATGGAAAACGGCAGCCTCGACTTTTGTTAAACAGCACTATGTGGGATTTTAAATAAAACCTTTAAATGCAATGCTACTGATATAGTTTTAAGTGAATCTATTGAAACTAAGTCAGTCTGTGTACGTAAATGCCACAATGGAAAATGGTTAGTTGATAATAGTGTCTCTTCCATTGGTTTAAATTTGATTAGCATGAGCTCTCATGTTAGATAATAGCCTGTTAGGTTCGATCGACACAGCTGGGGTGCCATACACACACCATAGTTTGTGTGTGTGTGTGTGTGTGTGTCTGTGTGTGTCTGTGTGTGTCTGTGTG
>JAZGTK010007165.1:0-19733 GCA_036877625.1 Ambastaia sidthimunki | reverse complement strand
TTTTTATTGTTTAATGTTATAATTCTAAATATCATTATAATGTATCAATATTTATGTAAACGTGATTTAATACTTTATATCAATTTATAATTTGAGAGTGTTTAGTGAAGCTGTATAAGAATAAGGAACTGCCTAGTAAATAATAAATGCCCATACAATTTTCATATATATTTAAGTGTGCATGTGTGTGTTCATGTGTGTGTATGTATAGCGATCTCTCTATGTCCTTGGACGAGAGTCTTTCTCTTTTTTTTGCAGCAAACATATTTGCGCGTGACTCTGACCTGTGAAAATTGTATACATTATTAATCAGATGTCACTTACAGAGCTGTAATTGTGCATGCTAATAAGCTGAGCAGTCACCAGTCCAGTGTGATGAGCGTCAAATGCTCGCTGAGAAAATGTGACAATTTGCCCTTGTCTTCTCGTCAAACCACACACACACACACACACACACGCACCTCAGTCAGAAGCTTTTTTTATATAATCACAGATACAAATACGTCCGTCGCTCAACATCAGAGTTTATGCTACAATAAATCTATAATTCAATTTTGTGTTTATGATCATTTAAATATTAAAATGGGGGCATCAGTTTGCGTTTGTATGGGTGACCATACCCCCCCAAAAAATGTTTAAGAAATCCTTTCATGTGAAATAAGGACTGAAATGAGGATTAAGTATACGTATGATAAAATGTAGTCTTTTGGGTGAACTTAGCACTTAACATAAAAATCGTCTTTATTTTTGACACTTACCTCCGTTTAACCAGGCCAACAGCTTTAGCATGCACTGTTGCAGCTTTCATTAATTATAAAGAGGTCACGTTTTGCCCGTACAGTGCAGATGAACAGGGTTTCCTCTGCTCTGTTTAAACAGGGCGCACTTAGCCATTCAGTACATGAGAGGGCCCTGTTTTTTAAGAGTGTGTGATGCTTGTGTATGCTAGCCGGTCTGATCCCCAGTGACAGAGGCCAAATGCTACATTTTACGAAGAGAGCTCTCTCTCTACACATAGACTTACAATCAATGTCATCAGTGATCGCTCTCTTCAGTGTGAGCTTCCAAATGAAGCAGGGCAGGCCCCCGGCCTCCATTAGCATGCACACTAACTCTGTGTGTCACTTTAAATTGGTAGTTTCAGTTCACTGTCTGCCACGGCCACGCTAACTGATGATGCTAATTCAAGGCCTCTGCGGCTAATGCAGGATGAACGGGTGGATCCTGAATTGCACGTTGGCGCTTTTTTTAAAAAGCCGTAACTTTTTTGGTGTTAAAATAAAAGTCAGTTATGCATCATAGTTGATGCGCCGTTTGTAGCTTGTTCATGCAGCAGTTGTTTAGAATTTAAACTAACTTGTCATCCACATTTAGAAAAATGTTTCAAACTGAGATGGCGATTTAATTCATTTGAAAGTGCAATTGTAACCCATCTTTGTTTTCCAAAGTAAATTTTACACTTAATGCAACAGGTTCCGATTTTGAGGCAGATTTTGAATTCAGAATTTCAAATTGATTTCTTCTTTTTTTAACCGGACACCTTGCTCCCACAGTGATGTTTGAGTCCAACGGACTCATGGGAACTGGAGTCCAACCTCTGAAGAAGCCCCCAAACAAGTATGTTTCACTTTTCGTTGGGTTGTTTGCGTTGTTTTTGTGTTGATATTGTGTTTTCTGAAAAGTTCTTGTCTCGTCAATCCTTTCCTCCTTTGTCATTCCGCGACCCCGCGAGCGCCACGTAAAGTTCCCAAAATAAACCAGCACCTGCTTCGGCACACGGATGCTAGGGGATCAAATGGATTGCATCCCACATCTACCTTAACCATCAGTGATGTGGGTTGTTACAGCGGGGAGGCCCACGTTTAATGAATTACCCCCTTTGCATGTGTTGCATATTACAAATGGCAAAAGCGGGCCGGGCGGAAAGGTCAAATTAAATTTGTGCTGCAGTCTTTGTGATGTTCTGACAATAACCTTTAATGTAATTTGGTGGGTTCTGTGTTGAATTGGGGTTTCACTTCGTTCTTCTCCAGGGAACCAGGGTGCCCCTATATGAGCTCTCACTGTGCCACAGACCTTATCAGAGGCAGCTAGTGCAACTCAGCCTCAGATAGACCTGATTAATTGTGTCTGTCTTCGTTTTTTTATGAGGCATGATTTATGATAATACCCCTTTTCAGCCTCTCAGAATGACAATTATTTCCTAGTGGATAATTCATTCATTTTTCAAAAATAATAATACAGAGAAATTGAATGGCAGCCTCATTTGTTTTGCTCAGGTGTGGGGGGATATTTTTATGCAATTGCGCGAGGACAGCGTTGTACATCAGTCTAATTAAACAGTGAAACTGGGACTCTGACAATTATTCCAGTCTTGAGCCCCCAAACAGACATGGGCAGAAGGAGAAAGTAGGTCTGTGTGTGGTTGTCAAGTTTGCCTCTCCGCACAAACTTGATATGCCCAGACTTTCGACATCTACCGCCCGCGTGACGTCTTTTTGCTCAGGGGAAGGCAGGCAGATATTCCTGTGTCTGTGAGTTTGTGTGTTTGTACGAACAGCTGACAGAAACGGAAAACAAAAGGCTGACGTCCCCTCGGGGGGAATAGTCAACCATCTCCATATGGCATGTCATTCGCCCATCAATCATGGCCTCGGCTCCTCCCCCGCCTTCCCAACCTGCCTCAGTTCTTTCCTATTAAAGGGGAAAGCAGTACTCTCAAAAGCGGTCCACCAACATCACTGTCACACTCACCTCTCTCCTCTCTGGTTCGAACTTTGGCCTAACCGATCTCTAGTCTCGCCCTTGAGTCCAGGAACTGACCTAATCTTGTTTGTGTGTGTCTGTTTCAGGTGAGCGACCTTTCCAGTGCCGATACTGTCCTTACAGCGCCTCACAGAAAGGTAACCTGAAGACCCATGTCCAGACTGTGCATCGTCTGGCCTTTGACAACGCACAGTACCCTGACAGAAGACTCCGCCAGGCCCCTACCAATGACCCTACGAACCCCAGCAGCCACGGGTCATCACATTGAGCCATCACCCACCCCCTCACACCCCCGGCCAGTTCATCAGAGAGCTGGAAACTACTGTATAGGTCATGGAAGGTCCATCAAAAACTGTTTCTGACTGTGTGATTCATGAGTACAGTGAAATGTGCTCAAAGAAACCGACTCCTTTGGATTTCCCCGAGTAATTAACAGACTTTTATGCATTGTTATGTGTGTAATGGCATTGGTTAAGGATTTGTTATTTTTAGTTTAAACTTCTGTGTAACCTCCTTGTTTTAACCTGACATGAAGTTCCAGATTCAACCATGGGGTGCAACAGAAGAACACAAAGCAAGCAGACCAGACCAAACCAAACCAAACCACATGTTTGCGACATGTTTACACCTCCCTAATCGAGAACTTTCGAAATACTTGAGGGCTAAAAACTGCACCCTAAGGTCAGAATGGATGGATCGCGATAGTGACCTATCTTCTGCAACACAAGGACTTCAGCCGACCCCCTAAACTTGAAATGCTGCCTCTGAAAACCCTGAATGACTAGCTGTTAAAACGAAGTAGCCTTAGTGTGCAGTGCGTGTAGTTGTGATCGTGAGTGTGCGTGTGGTTGTGCTTTCCACATTTTACTTCTCAGGACTTGATTAAGACACAATTCCAAAGTCTGCGTTCATTCAAACCGGTGCATACATGCATAAGAGGACCTGCAGTGAAATTCAATACTTTGGTTTGAGGTTTGGTTAACAGGCATGTATAGGTGAGTGTGTTTTATCCCTGGTTGGTCAAACACGTGGCACTATCATCAAAATATGTCCAAAACTTTATGTATTGAGGATTGAAGTATTTATTTAGGAGTGGCAGTAAAACGCTTTGAGTGTCACGTTGTGTTATATAAGTGACCGTGTGTTTTGGAATCTCTCTGAGGAGTTTAAGTTAAAGACACATGCCATATTTTGTGTTAGTGTCATTTGATTGGTCCAACTATGTCAGGAATAGTTTTTCGTTTCTGCATTTACTTTTTGATGTAGTTTAAACAAGTTTTCATGTATTGTTTTTCTTCCATCAAACATGTTTGAATAAGTTAATGGATTTTGGATTAAACATGCAAAAGAAAGAAATAGAAACTGGCACATCAGGTCTCGAAGCCATGTTACAATGTTCCAGTTTATAATGAAGGAACTATTTGAATTTTAACGAAAAAAATTGCAAGTTGTCTGTATAATCGTTTAAATTATTGCATCACAGAGACTAGTAATTAGCGCAAGGCTAGATTGAGAAATAGTGTGTTTTATAATGTTACTTATAAAGCTTTAGAATGCCATATTTTTTAGAGGTTGAATACGTAAATCAAAGAAATTCTTGGCCATATATTTCTATGGATGTTGTTTAAGGTAAATTAGGTATTGACAAATGTAGTCACACACTGCTGTATACGTTTAAATGCATTCATATATGTGCAACACTCAAATTGAACGTTTATTTAGAAGAGCATTTATATTGCCTAAATTAGTGTGTTGGAAACTAATCCAGGAAAACTAATCCTACATTATGAATTTTGTTCTCATTAGAAAAAAACATCAGTGTGAATACATCTGCAGTCAAACCGAATCGGACTCAAACATGCTGCAGGTTCCAAAGCAGAGGGTGAACCAGGACATGAGAGTTCTGTCACGGCTGCCCTTGAGCAAGGCACTTAACTTTTGGTGGCTCCATAGGGACTCCATGTTCCTGCAATTGGTGTCTTGCAAGTTGCTTTGGATAGAATGTGACTGCTTAATAGCAATTTACTAACAGTGATTCTTGGGGGCAAATGTCCTTAATAAATGACGTTCAGGCAAAGTATGGTGACCCATACTCAGAATTTGTCCTCTGCATTGAAACCATCCAGCTAGTGCCCACACACTGAAGTGTAAAGTTGTGAACACGCACCCGGAGGGGCAACTGAGGGTAAGCTGCCTTGCTCGAGGGACCCTCAGCTGTTTCCTGCCGGCGTTGGGAATCAAACCAGTGACCTTTGGGTTACAGGTCTGATTGGTTAACCAGTAGGCCACAACTGCCCCTTAGGACACAAGAAACAGTTTTTTCCCAGTTTTTTTTTGCTAAATTAAAACCCCTGAGTACTAGACAAGCAGAAGAAAACTAAATAGCATGTTATAAATTAATTTGCATTGATTGTTTGTTTTTTTTGTGTAACACTATTAATTTTGTGGTATGCGTAGAAACAGTAGTTGAATGTATGGAATGTATTTTGTGTGGTTTAAAGAGTTTTTTCCTTTTTTCCATTTTGTTCCGAGCTAAATGACGTACACAAAACTGTCATCCTCAGATGATTATTTCCATCTTATTTCCATACATTGTTCATTGTTGAAGGTTTGAACCACCTAAATTAAACTGTACCCCTGACATGGCTTTGTATTGTGTTCATGTTGACCTGGACAAAACGTATAAAAGTTTGTGTAAAATGATGTGCATGGAAGGTCATTTAGAACCACATTACATTACATTACATATATGTATTGCATGTAGGTATATGTATATGCATTACATATATGTATTACGTGTAGGTATATGTATATGCATTACATACATGTAACCTATGCTATGCTATGCTTAAACACACACTTTACACGCACTAGCCGAATTAAAACATTCTCTAAACTGCACTTTATTCTACCAGACGTATCTCTCTCTGTCTATCTCTCTCTCCGTCTCTCTCTGTCTCTCTCTTTCTCTCTCTGTCTCTCTCTATCTGTCTCTCTCTGTCTCTCTCTATCTCTCTCTGTCTCTCTCTCCCTGTTGGTTTTCTCTGACCTCTGTTTTATGTGTGTTCACTTGCATTACTACTGAAGTCTTGCACTGAAATAGCTGCTAATTGCATTGATCTTCTTTTGTGCATGCATAGCTACTGCTGCTGCTGTGACAAATGACCTGGGATTACATTACTAAACAACTGCAGGAGACCGTCTGATCTTCTGCTTACACAAAACTACTTAAAAGGAACCTCTGGGAGGTGCTGTTCAGGTTTGTCTACAGTAAAACTCTGCTTAAAGATTATTCAGGTATACTGACACAAGACCGGTTCTAGAAAAACATGTATCGCTCATGAATTTACATTTATTCATCTGGCAGACGATTTTATCCAAAGAGACTTACAGTGAATTCAAGGTCTACATTTTTATCAGTACTTGTGTTCCCTGGGATCGAACCCACAACCTTTGCACTGTTAATGCAATGCTCTACCAGTTGTGTTCTACCAAGTGTCCTAACAACACTTTAAACACTTTAAACATTGCTTACTGTAGTAAATTTACTGTAACTTAAGTTTCCTATATTAAGCACTAACTGTAAACTTACTGAAGCGTTATTTGCTTTGTGAGATCTTTTATTTCTCCAGAATTGACGTACAATAATTTAAATGAGTTTCATTTAAGCATCAGCTCTGTTTCTCTTTGAAATCTTTAGGAGGAATTTAAAAAGTCACAAATGAGCTGTTCAGTGCAGTACAGTGGCCTAATTTTATAGAGCTGTATAATTCATGTGGATAGCATAGTCCAGTTAAATTTGAGAAGTGTTTGACCTCATATTGCATATTTTTGCAGACTTGTTTCTTGAAAACTGAGGGGTGTGCTCAATCGTTTCCTAATACAGTGTTACCAGTGAATCAGGGCTTGTGGATGTGCCATAATCTAAATATTTTAAAAGGGGGACAACAAACCTTAGGCTATGCTCCGCCTACCAACTTCCTGTTTAGGACGTTTAAATAGTAAATGTTTCAGCGCTATACTAAAAAGTCTATTTGTTAAACTATTCCATGGTTGTTTTTGAAGAGTTACGCATTAATGAAAAAGCTTCTTTCACACAGACTATATTATTAAGTACTTAAAGTGCAGTTGTATTACATGTCTTTCACTGATGCGGTTAAAGTTGCAGAATGTTAACCAATACGCAATCCACGTCAAGAACTGATTCATGCATTCATAACTAAATGCCTTTAATGGCCTAGATTGAAAGGGCGAGAGACCACCCATCTTTGGGGGCATTCAGACGGGACTGCGATTCACTTCACTGGGCGCTTCTCAGAAGGGTCAGAGCAGAACCGTGGAAGTGTCACAGAAACGGGAAGGACGCTGTCACAATCATCGGAGGTGAGCGGAAGAGAAATGTGTGTGTGTCTGTGTACGTGTGTGTGTCTGATCACCATGCGACGAAAGGCCAGAGAAAATTACAACACTTCAAATGTTTCCGACACCTCAACAGTGTCTGCGGCAGGAAATATGTAAATACGCTGCTAATCAAACGATCTGGAATTGCAAATGCCACGGCGAGGTCGCGACCTGGAGCCTTGCTAATGGAGGGTTTAGGGCACCGGCGGAGCAGGTTGGAGTGACGGGTACCGCGGGGTGGAGAGCGGAGAGCGGACCCCTGGCGGACGACCTCTGCCTGCAGGCCCCTCACTACGCTGACAGTAATGAATGGAGAGAGCTGTTTATGCATATCAACGATTATTTACAGCCAAACAGCTGAGAGAGCGAACGCTGGTCATCGGAGAACACAGACACTCACTGCTGTTCGTCGTTGTCAGATGTGTGAGGCTGCCAGCCAAGAAGTGAAGTTTTTTGTGAGGAGTCTCGAGGTTATACGCTGTAGATACGGTTACGGATAGATTGAAGTTCTTTATATAAATGATGAAACGGCAATTGAAAAGACATTCTAACTAAACTGTGAATACTGTGGGGGAATCGTGATGCTACTTTGTGGCATTTTATTTGTTTGTTTGTGTGTTTGTTTGTATTTTTACAAATGTACATGAATATGGTAATCGTTGTGTACCATGATATATACAGTGGGGTCCAAATGAGGCCATGTTGAAAATGGGAGAGTCAACATCACATTTATATTATAATGAGCAGAAAATGAACAAAGTTTTACATTTTTTAACATTTTCAAAGAAAGTAAATGTACAACAAAACAAATATTGTTTAAGGTTCTGCATTATTTACAGGTCACTAATCAAATATAAGCAAATGTGTGACTTGTTAACTCTGTTACTTTCACTGCAGGACACAAGATACTTGTGGAAACATTCGCAAATCATGTCATTAAGGCTAAACTGAGACAAACCAAATGTTAGAAATTCCCAAACCATTTTAGACAAAGTACCATCGTATTACCAACTGATGTCATCAAGTTACGGTAAGCCACAGTGCTTTTTAAGCATATCCTGATGTCCTCAACATTTGATTTCAATTATAGTTCCCATATATGGAGTATAATGGTACATTTTCCACTATCAGAGATGTAAACTTCTATCACAATCTACAGCAGTGCGATTGAAAGTACAAAGCTGAATTAAAAAAAAAACGTTTTCCCAAACAAACCTCAACCTGAGTCACATATACCTCAGAGAGCAACTCCAATCGTATATATATTAACCTGTCTGGTGTAATATCAGACAGCCAGAAGCCTTTGTCTTTTAGCATCATGGTCAAAGCTTTATGGTTCCCTGTGACTCGTGACTCATATCAGCAGAGGAGAGAATTAAAGCACATCTAAAGTATGCTAATCAGAAGCTATTCAGAGGGTCTCCACTCTCAAAAGTGCAAATGGTTCCCAGGACATCCAGTGACATTTAACATCGCCCTCACTAATTTGTGCTTAATAGGCAAAAAGTGATTAGCATTAACTTTAAAGACATTTCATACATCCCTCGTCCCTATTAATTTTCTTTTTTTTTAACTGATGATATATGTAGCTGGATTCTACAGCTTAAACTAATGCTAGGCTTTTTGGCAGAAATCCTTCAGATGTACAGCAAGAGTACCAGTGTAGTCTATTTTTTGACAATAGGACAAAAATACCAGAGAAACAGAACATTTTAAAGAAGCGTTTAAAGTAAATCCTGTAATACAGGGCCCGGGATATCAGTCAGACCCTCTTAACAAACCGTCCAGTGTTCAACTAAAGCAACCAACGAAGGATTAGTCAAAATAGTTAATTCTGCAGCTTTCCCAGTTTACTCAACAGATTCTTGTGTCATTTGTTCATCTTGACCGATCTGAGTTTACAATACATATATTAACACATATTAATCTGATATTTACATTCATGAATTTGGACGATGCTTTTATTCAAAAAGACTTACAGTGCATTCAAAGCATCCATTTTTTATCAGTTTCCTGGAAATCAAACCCACAACCTTTGCGTTGCTAACACAATGCTCTGCCAACTGAGCTACACAAACACCTGTATTAAGCTAGTCACTAAGTTGAGGTTAATTACCCAGCCAAGGATCTGAAAATGCTTCTCATGTACAATTTTTGATATTTCTCTTTTTTTCTTCCTGTCAAAGGTGGTGTGAAGCTGGTGGCACGGGTTTCCCTTCCTACAATGCCTTAGAACCGATGTTCTCAAAGTCATCCAAAGAGTGGTGTAAGGACAATGGTTCAATCACTTTGCCTTCAACACAAACAATGTTTCACCCTCCCGCGGACTCATGGGAAATGGGCAGAGACGATGATGATGGACAGTCCAATCTTCCAACCAGACACCTTTAAGAAGGACATGACTCTGGCCCACTACCTTTGGCCCAGCCAAAGCTGAAGGTGATAAATGTATATTGGCAATGTGTCTGTGCCAATGCTATTAGCCTGAAGCTTTAAACTCTTGTGTAATTTTCTTTAGGGACTTCTTTATAGGCACAGCCTGCAGTATTGGCAACTAAGATAGGAAGAGTCGACTCTACTAGACCAAGCAGAGTGGAATTTGTGATTAGGCCTCTTCCCATGTATTGAGTTTATAATGAGCGAGAAGAGAAGGAAGGCTCTCCAAACAAACGGTGACGCTAACAATAACATAAGTGGTAGCGCTGATGTATTGTGATTGGCTACTTGTTTAACTGGATGTTTATTAGACTACAGACGAATAGCCTCCTGGAAGCAAATCTGAGAGTGTTCTTTGTAATCGTCGCAGTAAAGCTGAGTGTCATTTCTATGTAGTTTCCTCCTCACCAGCTACCTAAAATTTTAAAAGTACTCACTGTTTTCTAACAAGTTTTCCTGATTTATCCCATTGGTTGGTCAAACGGATAACCCCACCCCATACTCAAGCCATACGGTTGAGTTGCTATGCTGGGTCGGGCTTGTCAAACTAACAGCAATATTTTGTCAACACCACACATTTTTGTTTGTTGTTTTATATTTGTAAACTTTGCTTATAGAACTTCTGTGTAATGTACTATATATGTATGCAGTATATGTACATATACTGGTCTGCACATATAGATCGGTATCTATATGTGCATAGATCTGTAAATATAGGTCTGCACGTATAGATTTGTATAATGTTGGTTGCATAATGTACATCACCTTTAGGGCATCTCAATGCAATAAACTTTATAGTTTTTGCAACACGCACCCAGTTTAAACGTGTCTGTTAACACGGCTGCGTGTTATAAAGCTATTCCCCCCTCCGCTTCTCTCCACCAGGAAACACGGGTAGACTTTGTCAGTCCTTAGATAAATACCCGCAAAAAAGAAGAAAAAAAGGAGTAATTTGAGTCTTTTGTAATACACTTGACAATCATGCTGGAATCTTTCACCCCAGAAATGCTAATTACTCACAGCGGGAAGCAGTTATAGAGAAGGGCGCAGGAGTTTAATGTATTCCTGTGTTGCCGTAAAGTCGACAAAGCGGAGCATTTGCGTGCCTCTCCTTCGCAAAAGACCAAATACCTTAAGCCAAACGCAAAGGATTATTGTTAATGGCACAACCTTTAATGAGCCAAGAGTCACTTTATGAAGGTGAACGGTACGCAGAGCTGAACGTACCGCTATAACGACCATCAGAGTTTTTACACGCTTGTCTTGTGCGGATTAAATGCTCCCTAAATGACGCATGTTAAATTGCAAAGCTCGACTTTATGAAACAAACATGACCCTCTTAATTTTAACTAACTAAAGTGAAGGGATGGGAAACGTACAAATGGAAAAACTGCCACGGAAACGTTGCGGATAGACTTAACGCAAAACTTTTTAATTTAATGGGACTTTCTGTGAAGTGTTTGTAGAGAGACTGCGGCAATATCTATAGCTGACTGAAGCATAAATGTATTTTCATGACGTGACAACATCTAGTATAATCTACAGTATAATTATGATCAAGTTAATTTGTATTGAAATACAGTGAAATATCAATATTTCATAAATATACACATTGTGCTTTTTTGTAGATGCATATAAATTGCATTCAACATCTCCAACATCATGCTTTTCCAAGTTGCCAAGGCAACCAGAAGATGGCGCACTATGGTAAGCAGAGAGGCCTGGAGCGGCTCGTGTCTGATGTAGGAGGGGTACAAACGACAAGGCCTCCAGAAATTTCTGCTGTGAGAGGTCAGGAATCACGGTACAGTTTCCTGGGAAGAGCACAGACGAATATTTATCCCTTACGCTTTTCACTGCTTTATTACACCCTCCGTTTGAGTCCTATATGAAATTAACTCAAATCATTTATGATTTGTCTCCTCAGGAATCTGGGCCTTGTTGGTTTCACTGCCACCTTTTAAGGTACATATCGCTTTTTGTTTTGACTATATAAACTTCTTTTAACTACCCACTACATGCCTCTTATTTGCAATCTGTTTCTCCCTCACTGCAGTGAACGGGGGCCGGCGTGTCAGACCGGCTGAGCATCAGTGTGTTCAGGCCCGGCTCACTGGCAGCATCAGTCAGACACGGAGTTAACAGACACGGATCATAGACGGTCCTGTCAGCCACAGAAGAGAGCGAGTTCCACCGCTCGCTCTGCTACAGGGCTCGGGGAGTAGATACCGTTACAGGGGCATATGTTCCTTGGCAGCCCAGTCAAGTCAGACACTCACCCGCTCTCTGGTTGACTCAGCCAGCTGGTGGTGGAGGAGATGGGCAGCAAGCTGATTAGAATGACAGGCGTCTCGCTCTGTGAAAGGCAGGCTGAGAGGCCCGGGCCTCACACACACACACACACACACACTCGGAATAACCCGGAATGAGCACGGATGAGAGGAATGGGGGGGCTCACACATAACAGAAGCTACACAAATACAGAGCTTAACAGCGGGTCAGGAGACCAGGCAGAGAAGAAGAAGAGAGACAGACGCGGACAGACAGAGAGAGCAGAGTCCTCACACGGCCCTTTTTGTGAAGATTAGACATGACTGCTTTCAAAGACGCCCATATTTCCCCATGTGTTCCTGTGTTTGGTATTATAAACTGTGAAAGAGCAATTTTAAAGAGACAGTTCACCTAAAAATGAAAGCTTTTCTTGTTTCTTTATTTAGTGGATGAATTGTGAAACTTTTTTTGCTTGTTTTTATTACAGTAAATGGGGACTGGAACTTTATTTAGTTCAACAGACTGAACTGATTCAGTTCTTTAGTTCTCTCTAGATTTAATGAACCGGTCACCGGAGGGTGAGTTTTAACCGCTGTGATAATTATTAGTGAGTAATGGCTTAAATTGCATGTAAAACACAACCAGTGCAATTCTCCAAAACCTCCTTTTGTGTTTCGCTGAAGAAATAAAGAGGATTGTATTGACATGAGAGTCTGGAAGTAATGACAGAATTTGGGTAAAATGAATCCATTAAAGCTGAGTTCAATCAACAATAAACTGTAAACTTCCTGCAGTGTATTGTCAGCAAATATCGCACAATAAATGTATATCTCTAAGTAAGCCATTTGTGTCAACTGAAAGCCAGCCTGTCCTCTCGTCACTCTGATAATAGGTCTGATAATTGATCTTGCATCGGGTTATTGGTGTCTGGATCAATTAGCCTTAAACTGGCTGTATTTGAGATATTCATTTTAGGAAACAATCTGCCTTTATAATACTGCACATTAATCATTAGTAAATGCCACTTAACACAAGGTTAATTACACTCTTAACGACTCTCATATCCATTTTGAAGCTGAGAGCTCTTGTATGTGTAATTTGCTCGTCATAATCTCGAGGATAGTACATTTTAAGTGGCTGATTGATGGACAGGAAATAGAATCTGCCCATCGTTTTAAAACATAATAGAACACCTTACACAAGGAGGTCAGACCACGGAAACCGACAGCAGGTATAAAGAGGAAGTTCACGCTCATGCTAAAATGTACATTTTTATGTTTCAATTTAAGAAATGTCATGGTTAAAATGGAAACCAAGGAGTTTTTTGTCATTCCTGAACTGTCAAGTACAAACTTCTTATCAGTGTAGATTCATCAAGATCGAATGTTTAAAAGGTATCGTTATTATTAATAATAGAAATTGAAATTCTACAACTGGAATTATTCTGCTAAGTTAATATGGTTCAGTAGCCTAACTATAGGCTGTTTACAGTTGCCAGGCAACACAGCAATGTGGCACATTTACACGTGTTGATCTGCATTTTACCAAAGCATCATACACGTCTCATCCAATCAGAATTTAGAGTCAGAACTATCAGGTATTCCACTTTACTAAGGTCACGGCTCAAACAATAAACATCGCCCATGTCCGACTCATAAGCCAAAGATTTATTCGCTCTCGTCATTGACTGGGGCATTGTTTCAGCTCGCCCCAACTTCAGTCGCTTTCAAATGAAAACTATTGATTTAAAGTCAGCTTGCTGTGGATTTCATTTGTTTGGAAGCGCGTGAGCTCTTAATGCAGGGTAATTTCACCATAAACAGGAAATACCACCTATCTCTGTGTTGTAACCTTGCTTCACCACAGTTCCAGGGATGCTAATGGCAGTGGAGAGTTAATCTGAAAAAATATGTCCATGAATCAACAAAAGATTGATTGGCTTTTTCATTGGAGAAACGCGTTGCAAGGGCACACGGAGTCTGTATTGGTTTCACTAGCAGATTAACTAGCAGATTAACTACCCTTTAAAAAGGTGGAACCACGGGGCATTTCTCCAGGGTAAACCTTAAAGAATGGCAAAGGGACAAATTAATTCCGGTAACCTTGATATTCTTGTGGATTTTAGAGCGTACGTACACGGCACGCAAAAATACACTTACAGTGTTAGCATGTTTCTTGTATTTACATCCCCCTCGCACACACATACACACACACAACCACCCACCCCCTCGTTCTTCAAACACACACACAAACACACACATGATCCAGGCCTGCGTTCACACCTTGCGCTGTTTCATTATGTGAGGCTAAGTGGGCGGTACGCCCATCCTCCCCCCTGCGCTCTCTGCCATCTTTATATGATATTTTGGGTAATAATCACTGCTATCAGGCCATCCTCTCTCTCTTTGTTTCATTTCCTGTTCGTCGGCAGGCTCGCCGCCTCTCTCGCTCATCTCTCTTCTCAGCTTTGTGTAGCGCGGGCCTTTACAATAGAGAGGCAAGGCAGAGGAGGCGTGTGGTTGGCGCAGCGTGTCATTAACTCTTTACTGTTGCCGGCGAGCCAGACAGCAATCTGACTTACTGCACACGATTACACAGGCCTTTCTCCGCAGCCTAACGGTATTTATTAACGTGTCCCTCCCTGTCACCTATCAACAGGTACTTAAGGGCCCTTCACCTCGCTGAGCACTTAGTGTTGAGGAGAGCACCTGTGTTAATGTGTCACTCCCAAGCTATTTCTGTGAGTTAAAAGGCAGCTATTGTACGGAATGATAGCACACGACGCAACAATGGAGAAAAGCAGGTGTACGAACGCTTGCTGTGATAGACTAACAAAACTGGTTTAAGGAAGAAATCATAGATAATTAGTTAATTTACTGTATTTAAACGGTGTTTTGAAATGCAAAGCGATCAAGGGAAACTTCTGGCTCCAAAGTGCCAAACGTAAAATTTTAGGAAGCGTTGTAAATATTATTATTATGCTATATGCGAGGGTGCAGTCAGCTGATCACTATCGTAAAATGAAACCTGACAGGGAAGTGTTGTATCCCCTGAAGTGGTTTGTTTTGAGATGACAGCCCGCTGACTGTATATTTATCTTGCTTGTTACCTGGCTGCCCGGCTAAAAGGGAACATTCCAAGAACGTTTTTTTAAAATGATCTCAGAGTTACCAAAAAGTTCTTGTAGTAATGTTAGCATTACCATTTTTTTAACATTATATATATTTGATATCAAAAAGCGTTATTCTGACGTATTAAGTGGAAGTTTTTAAAAAATGTTTCAGAATGTAAAAAACATTTGAATAAAGTTCAAACTATATATTATTATATAGCTAATTCATAATTGCTTAGCTTTTTTATGTCTTCCTTTTGGTGGACATTCATCCTAAATAAAGAAGAAAAGCATTGTACTGTACTGCATTGTACTGAATTATTATATAATAATTTTGTTTTATATGTACTTAGAAAAATAACCCTTTAATAGTCATAGTATGTTTGTATATGTGTGTGTATATGTATATATATATATATATATATATATATGTGTGTGTGTGTATTATACTATATATATATGTATGTATGTATGTATGTATGTATGTATGTATGTATGTATATATATATATATGTATGTATGTATGTAGTATTTAGCTCATTCATAATTGCTTATCATTTTATGTCTTCTTTTTAGTGGACAGTGTGTGTCTGTGCTGACATGGACTTCACATGTGACTGATGAACCTGGTGATCCATGTTATCCCAACATGATTTGAGAACGTTCCAGAGACCATCCCATGTGCTTCCGTGAAGGAGAGGAGATCTGACCTTTTGCACAAAGGCGTTAACATGCTAATTGTCACAAATTTGCTTACATTTATTCAGTGACCTAAAAACCATGCAAAGTGTTTATATTTCTATATATACACAATAATAGACTGTTAAACACCACTATATTTACTATTATTATTGAATTATTGCATTATTATTTAATTACTGTGGCTTTTCTGCTGGAAATATAAAAAAACTTGATTGATTTTTCACATCCGTTTCGTTTTCCTCAGGCTGCAAACGACAGCAAAAAGGCAAACAACTTAATTTCAGGAACAATACACAGCGTATAACGTAATCACTTAAGACTGAAACAAAAGACATATTGTGAACAATACAACACCCTGCCTACAGACCATAGGTGAATATACGTGTCTTGATAAGAAAGAAACGAAAGACTTTCGGTGTGAACACCAACACCATATTTTGGCATTCTACATGTGTGAATTGTCTGTCCTATCTCTTCGTCTCAGGGGACGACAGGACAGGTGGCCGTCATAACTAAAACAGATGCTGAAGAGAATCACGGCTGATGAGATTGTCTGGCTACTGAGAGCAAACCAAAGTGGGGATGAAGTCAGCAATTTTGTTGTTCCTCCTACACGGTCAAGGCCGCCATGTTGAGGCACGTGTAAACTCTCGCTCCCCTGTGACAAAACGAGAAAAATAGCTCTCGGCAAAACACACGTTTCTTTTTTCCTCACGGAGAAAGGGATTGTTTTTTTGTGTCTGTTTAACATATGAGGGTGTTTCTGCAGGATAAAGAGCTGTTTCTGAGGAGTTATGAGAAGAGGCAATGCTGAATAGATCGTTTGCACCATAAAATGTCTCCTTTGTTTGAATGGAAGGCTAACAACAATGCGAGGCACAACAGAACAAAGTGAGGTATTTTCTGGCTCTGATGAGGAAAGGGATTGTACTTCAAAAAAAAGATTTCTATAGCAACGCAGGACTGGGATCCTTAAAGTCTTATTTTTGAGCTTACAGCAGAACTCGATTACACAATGAAAGGTGCTAATTTAAGAGATGAATTTACATGCTAACAATCCATCCATTCAAGAATCACAATTCATGTGATCTGTATCTAATTCAAGAGGAGCATTTGAATGGGATGGGAACACAATGAGTGTGACAATAGTGTATGATGTTGCTTTGACTAACAGAGTTTAATTTCAAAGGAACGTAAAGCACAGGGCCTGTGATTTTAGTTTGTCGTCATCTATAGTATGTAGTGAAAGCCCGGAGGAAGACGTAATGGAGTTCTCAGTTGTGCCAGATGTTTCTCATAAAATTCCTTAGGATTAATAAATGTAGGACTACTGTTGAGTTTAGCGAGAGCTATGAAATTCTTGAGGGATCATATTTTAGATGGTTTGGATCAGATTAATTTGTTGAATGAATTTATACTGGAATCTTTTTTTGATTTAGTATTTTGGCAAACTTAAGGGCTTAAGGAGACATTGTTGAGATTTCTCTGAGACTCTAGAGGAAATATATGAGATTACAGGGGTTGTTTTTCTATTTAATCTCATTGCTGTCAAGGAGAAGCAGCTGAGAAATCATTGAGTTCTCATTTGTGAATTTTCTTTCCTATGAGTGAAACTAGTGCAACTAGTATTTTTAAAATTCTGAATTTGTAAACATCACAATGCACACAAGTGTTACATATTCAAGCACACCAGCTCTGAGTTTTCCTCCATTGTTTTCGATCAGCATACATTGTTGTTTCTTCAGCTTTTCTGGGGTGTAGTCTGTGCTGATGAATTAGGAGAGCTGTAGGCTGGCGTTCTGGAGGAATGCAGCGGAGGTGATGAATATTAGTGTCTTCTCTGGTGTTAAGTTTGAATTAATCATCTCACGGCTGGCGAGCAAAGCCACAGTCCAGTGGCTTCACTGCCACAGTCCCACAAAGAGAATGTATTGCATCAGTCCAGCATGGTACGCTGCACCCCTAAACGTTAGCTTCCTTTCTTTTCTTTTTTGAGCAAAATGAAAGAAACGGCAAGAATACGGGGACGGAGGGAGATGCATAGGGCCACTCGAGAGAAATGGCTTGAAGACGCTCTTCGTAGTTTATCATCACGCTCGCTTTCGAAGGATTGTTGGAGGGAAAAGTGAGATCAGGAGCCTTCTAGCCATGAATGTCCAATTTTGAGGCCGCTGCTTGTACCTACTGATGACTACAAAATACTAACAGCTGTTCTCACACCATTTCCTCCCTATTGGCTTTTTCTCGCTCACGGTGCTCTTCCCTGTCTCTCTCTCCCTTTCTCTCGCTTTCTCTCTCCCCTCCAGCGCTCTGCGGTGATAGATAGACATATGTCTGTGACACCAAAGTGCCTATCTGGCCCTGGTGTGTCAGCTCACCTTTATCAAAGCATGCACAGGTATATCCAGCTGCCATGGCTCATTACACCATCGCGCCGTGCCTGAAATGTTTGAGCTGGTTCTGTCTCACACCCCCCCCAACCCATCGCCCCTGCGCTCTGCTAACTTTGTAGCGTGCGAGCTAAAGGAGACAATTGAACGAAGGCCATTAGACAGCAGAGGCAGAAAAAATAGGCGCGGGTGAGTGATGGATGTTAGCTCAGCCTCCGTAGCTGAGGGCAGGTGATACGCGTTAACGAGCGAGCCATCAGGGTCGGGCCTGACAGATGGGAGCGGGGTGGCTAATATTGGCAGGCGATTGACAGCGAGCACGATGATTAGCGTCGCTTAAACCCCCCACCACCTCTCCTCTAACAGCCCCTCCTCGCAGCGAGACTGACCGCTGGATGACTCCGGCTGATTGTATTGACGGAGGGACAAAAGGGCGGAACGGTACAGAGTTTGCTCTGGGAAAAAATGCACAGGTTTACTTGCAGCATCTTTTTTGTAATTTTGCACATTGTGAGAAATACAGTACACAGACAAATTATGTACAAATCAGCTACAAAAGTACAATAGGTTGCTGACACTTGTCTATGAGTTTTTGTTTTATTAAATGTTATTTTTATTATTAATCTTTATTTAGATTTTTAAGCTCTTCACTTTACAAAAGTTTAAAAAAATTTTATTAGTGAGGTCACACAACTACCCAGCTAACAATTTTAGGTTACAAGAACGTTTCCCTAACATTTCTATTAAGCAACAAGATGTTATTTTAAAAGTAGTTTTTAGATCCACAGTTTTAGATTCATTATTTAAACATTTTTAACACTGTAATGTTTTTAAAACTTTTCACTTACTACTTAAGAACAGCAAGTTTGATACATTTGATATATAACATTAAAAACATTCTACTAACGTTACTGCAAGAACATTTTTGATAACTTCAAGAAAACGTCTAGAGAATGTTAGCAAACATTCTAAAAAACATTCCCTGTTAGCTGGATACATGCATAATAAAAAAATAACATCACAGGGCATGTCAACTTCCCAAAAGTATTACTACTCCCATACAAATGTATTTAAATATTTTATTGGGTTTTTTTTATTTAAATGCTTTTTTTACCCTTAACGTATTTAGTGCTAGACTCGCAAAACTCCTTCACTTGTTTGATTATCCATCCATCTATCATTTGCTTTCCAAAACTGTATCGAAACAAAGAGGCAATAATGATCTAAACCTTCTGCTAGTGTGCTGGACCTGCAAGAATGAGACCAGCGCTAACGCTCATGGCCCGCGGACAGGCAGATCTGTAATAAATCCTTCAGCGCTAGTGTGCTGTTCCGTAGAAGCTGGTTCACCTTGTTAGGAGCTAACAAACAGCCTTGGGCCTCCTGGTTAGCTGCACAACTCCATTAGTCATCTGATGAAGAGCCCGTGTCTGATAGCAGCACAACAGCAAGGCAAACACTCCATCTTTACCTGCGAGAGAAAGCTTCAGTTACGCTGGCCCTGCTAAAGCACTTTTCTATGGTTAGCATAACATTTCAGACACATGAATCCATTGCAGACACTAGCAATTCAAATGAATGCTAAAATTCTGAAACGACACACCATTTATCATTTCAGAAGTGGGCTGTAAATACATTTGTGTTGCACTATATCT
>JAZGTK010007164.1:0-19734 GCA_036877625.1 Ambastaia sidthimunki | reverse complement strand
AAAATCTAACATTTTAAATTGAATTTAAACATTTCTTATTAAATTAATCCAGATACCTCTAGGGCAAAGTTGATACCAAAGTGAAATGTATCTAAGCTATGAACGAGAAACCTATGAGCAAAATATTTACTATTAGCAGTTCTTTGTGGCCAGTATAATGCTTATATTTTATGATAAGGCCAAAAATGTAGCAGATAAAAGAATATATTTGGAAAAAGCTTTTGAAGCCTGTTTCTGGCTTTTATTGTGATTGGGCATGTGGGCACTGCATCCACAGCATGTGTTTTTGGGCACATTCTCAGAGAATGAGCAATCAAACCATGAACACTGACAAATGAAAACTTGTTTCTTCAAGAAAACAATGATTGTGCATTCACAACAAGAGACATCAACAGAGAAATAAGGGACAGGGAGGAAAAAAGCTACACTGGCCCATTTTCTTGTTTTTGTTGTTAGTTGCTTACAAAAGGAACTGACCTATATTTTGACACAGTCTTTTCTGGCCCTTGCCACAGAATGACAAGGAAATGATGGGCATCTAGAGAGGCTTTATTTCATCTTATTCTCAGTTCCACACAGGCAGGAAAACTGCTGCTAGCACAGTGGAGTTGAAGGAATAACTAGACGTTGATTCAACAGATTATGACAAATGCCACTGTGGTTTTGTCACCTAGTGTCAGTCATCTCAGTGGTTGTGTAAGTACAGTTTGCCTTTTGACTGGCTTAAAGATAAATCAAGATAAACAGTAAGACCTTTCAAAAGCATGCATGACCAGAATCCACAGTAAAGGCAAAGACTACCATTGCATAGCATAACAGCATAATTCAGGAGTTGAAGACTTGAGCTAAGCTTGGAGTATTGTGTTGGACTTTATTTAAACTGAGTTCATTAAAATAACGAGTAACTAAGTCACTATTTACTATAACCTTAGTTACTATTATCTTTAGTACACCTTTAGCATGTAAGGTTAATCCATTATGAGATGCGTTTTGGAGTTATGGCATCTACAAGCAGGAAGTAGCTGCAGACTGCTGCCCAGTTCAATACTGACCTGTGACCATGGACATATCAGTAAGGTCAATGCTAACTGACTGCAACTTTAACATCGCTAAACTCTAATCTTTCTATGTCATTTTGATATGAATTTGGATCTTGTCCTGGTCGACATATCAATAAAGTAATTTTTAAAATATAGACATATCTTAAACCAGCACGTACTAACAGAAACATCAATAATGTTGCTTGGAAATCACTTTGCAAGCCTGTAGTTCTCTATATTAGCACCTCTGTTCTAACAATCTGGGTGCTTTAAACATGATGTACCTGTGTGACCCCTGATTACACACCTGTCTGCACCTGCCTGCAGCCTTGACTGTGAGGGTGGGGCAGCTGTGCAGGCTACTTGAATAACAACTGATAGCTCTGTCAGATTGACAGCTGAAGCAAACAAAACACTCTGACTTTGCTTTTGTGGAACCACAGACAATCAGAATAACCCTGACATCAACTCAAAAAAAGAAAGAAAAAAACTCTTAAGTGAGGCACAGACCTGTGCTGTGTTGCTATGGTAACCTGAGGGCTGCATGGAGAAAAGTAATAAAGGGTGGGTTGGAAAACTAAACTCTGTGACTGGCATCCAAGCCATGCTGAATTCATTGGGGTGCAGTCTGTCGGTTCAAACAACAATGCAATTAAACTCTGCCTGCAGTCCACAGGCAAACATGTAAAACGATGAAGGTGAAAGTGGGATATTTTTTGAATGTGTCATACCTCTCAGTTCCTCTCATTTGCTTAGTCAAGGTTGTTTGTTGGTGTATTACATCTGATATTGATTTCTGTCCTGAAGGACTGTTTGGATGTTTACTTTATATCATTCATTGTAATCTCCCTCATACAAGCACACCACTGCTTTTCTGACAGTAGACATACATTTCTCGCTCTGCCGCGCGTTTCTGCTCTCATAATCCCTGAGATAATCTCAAAGTCTTTTCCAGATTTGCTTTAAATTAGTGACAGTTCACTCAGGGATTTAAAAACCCAAGAAAGTGAAAAAAAATGAGAATTGTGAGGCAGAAGGCGAAACAATTTCCCAGAAGAGTTCGTTACACTGGGAGAGGAGCTATGACAGGTTGAATGTGTGAAGTTTGATTGTATTGTTGACTGAGGACCAGTGCAGTAAACTCTCTGTGGATCTTTGGCTGAGGCCAGTAAAAAATAGGAGTTTTACAGCAGTGAGAATATATGAGTGTTTTCTGTGAAGAGATTGCTCTTTGAAGATAAAAATGTTTCTAAAGAATCCCTTAACAAGGATTTTTAATAGCTTATTGTATGACTGCCACTTAGTTCTCGCAAATACTGAGAATGACAAAAGGGTTTATCAATAAATGATTCTGTTTTTTCCTCATACATATTTAAATTAAAGAATTGTGAGAATTCATGAATAATAACTTTTAATTTGTGACTTGCATAGCATTTAATAATTGAGTAAGTTAATATTTCAGAATATTTTAGAATATCTAATGATGTAGTGTCTGGATTTAATTTGTGTCAAAACAAGCATGATCTCGCATCTATTATAGTGGATTCCCCACACCATATAGCTTTAAAACATTTTTGCCATGACCTGTACCTCTATTTTGTAATAAATGATAATGTCAATACCTTGAAATACCACATAAGCTTGCAACACGAAAAGCAATTATACATTCTTGATTAATCATCTGTGTAGTCTGTGTCACATCTTCTTGTGACATAATAGGCTATGCAAGCTGTTGTAAACTGTGTAAACTGGCTGTGTAAACCACAAAAATGAATGCACCTGTTACACCTGTTGTGATGGAACCAAAAGTAAATTGCTCCCACAATAATCAACAAAGTTGTCTACATTGCAGACTGCACAACATCCGCTTTGTTGATTATAGTGGGAGCGATTTAGTTTAATCAACAGGTGCGTTGGCCTCAAACACTCCTTTTTCATTTGTAGCAAAAAATACAAAACATGATTTTGTGTGAGGAGAGCTCAGTGACGTCTCCATTGGCAACCAAACAGAATCATCCTTGAAATTGATTCAAAACAAAATGACTTTGATGTTACTTTATTTTCAAAGTGATTTTAATAAATAAACTGTTTGACATTAAACTCTCATCAAAGATTCAAAGCAATTCTGATTCAGTTACCAATACTGAAATACGACACTGAGTTTAGGCCTCAAGGCAATGAAGTCCTGCCAAAAACCTCTAAACAGCCATATTGCCATATAAAAGTCCCACTTTTGCTCTATGTTGGAACTGCAGCTGATGGAAAACAACTGCGGTTAGCCAACTAGAGGGACTGTGTATTATCCACAGATGTCTCCACACCTATGTGGTGACCTGGGTTCAGACCAAAGCCCATAGACTGTCACACCCCATTACGTCAACGTACCACTCCATATGGTTTAACAGGAGTTCTCTGTACCTTACACTCTCAGCTCTGATATGAACAGAGGGGAGGGCAGGAAGCGAGTCATGGGGTGCTGGTCCACAGTGAGGGAGTGAACACAGGGACATTAAAGGACATCCAAAAACATCACATGTAAGCATTTTTCTGCATGCTGCATGCATTTGTAAATGATCATGTTTTAGTCCTCATTTACTCCACTGTTTCTGGATTCAAATGAGGGCTCTTGTTTTTAGTAATCCTTTATGCTGTTTGAAGAACTAGAATCAGATACTTCTGTACATATTTCTTGTGTCTTTGTGTCAAAAAGGACCCTCATGTTAGCGTCCCATCACACTTGGTACTAGGGGACTGAGTTCACCACTCACAGCAATCCCGTCGAAATGTCTTTCTTGTTGTGATTGTACCTCATTGGAATTGACTTTGAAAGCTTCTAGAAGCTTCACAGGGACCCTTTCGAGGCCTCCTGTGACTAAAGCATACAGATAAAGAGCTGCGCCTGTGGCAGCTAATGCACTTTTCAATTAGAGGCTATAAAAATGGGGGTTGTGATTCCATTCACTTCAACAAAAACTTAGTACTGTAATACTCTGTATGGGTTTGGATGAAGCACATTGAATGTCTACTGTGTCTTAAATATGCAGGGCTCAGAGCCCACCAGGCTGTGTTTGCTTGAGAAAGCTTAATGAGATGTAAGATGGTCTTCACAGTCTTTCTCTCTCTGTTTACTTTCAGCTATCCTAATTCTCCTCCTACCTGTCTGCTGACTGTCTGCAGTGTTGATGTAATTTTGGTGCAATATGAATAAGATCACAAAGAAACTGTGTGTGTTTCTGTAGGTGTTACTCCTGACAAAATTAACAGTGATTGCCAACCATTCAATAATGTACTGCTGCTGAAGAGACACCAACAAGCTGATGTAGGACATCGACAGAGCTGGCATTACATAACATGTAATGTATTACATGTTATGTAATGTTATGTAAACAAGTAACATGTTATGTAATTAGAATAAATGCACAGGCAATTGCACAAGCTTTGTAGATGTTTTTGTACATGAGCGTGATGTGTATTGTAGTTTTATAGTGTGTGTACTATGTTTATCAGTGACATCCAATGTAAAAATGCTTGTGGGATAATCAGTGTGTTGTTCATGAAGAAGAGTCTTAATCAGCTTATGGTTAACAAAAAGGTAACTTAATGATTTAAATAAAAGTAACAATGTAACATAACACTCTTTGTGGGTAGTGGAGTATTGTAACACCACAATTAAACCTATACCACCAACAGTTATTGTGTGGAACAGTATTAACACATCCACCTTTCATAGAAACAAAAGCACACATACAGTTTTCATGCCACCCACATTCTCTTTCTACCATCTGCCTGAGGCCACTCAGAGGATTTATATCTAATGAGACCAGGCTGGGGCAGGTGGGTCTTGCCTGTTCTGTCACTATGGTGACAACTTGCATCACACAGCAAGAGAATGAGGGGTTGTACAAACTCAGATCCACTTCTGTGGAAAATAAGGTGAAGGGGAGGTTTTTAAATAAAAGATTTTCTCAGGACAGAAAGGTTTGTAAGTTACGACAGGGAAACATCTCTAGTAAAAAGGAAAGACAAGGCAGAAGAGCAAATGAAATAACAATGCTCACCATTTTATCAAGTCCATATTAAGCTTAAACAACATTTTGTCTTTGTCTTACTGCTTGCAACAGTTGTCTGAGTGTTCAGAAGTTCTCAGCCCATACAAGCTGAAACTAAACACAAAAAGTCACATATACATTTCATCAGCGCAAAACTTCCCACAATAAAAAAAATGTTTGTTTGTATTTCTTGCTTTTAATTTGTTATTCTGTCTTTTTGTGTTCTCTGTGTTTCAAATTCACTCATATTTTATTCAGTTTTGATTAAATTTAAATATGACAAGCTCACAGTCCCAACAAATGGCATGATTCACAGGAACAGTGCAAGTGTAAAACAAACACATTATTTCAGTGTGTACAGCTGGACAAGCAAAACCAAAGCAACATGCTGTGCATTGTCTACAATGTGTGACCTTTACCATGCTTATTAATCAGCTCTTTAAAGATGCTGCAGGGATATTCATCAACTCTGCTGGGCAAGAGACTTATAGAGGCAATGAATGACTGAGACTTAAGCTTAATTAAGAGGTACCATCACAAAGGCGCTTTTAATTTCTCTTTAATTCTTTGCTTCCTTTTAGAAGATCAAAACATTAGCATGGGATGCTTCTGTGCGTCAGTCCTTGATCCTTGCCTTCTCACAGCACCATTAAATGCTAAATGCCTATGTCTGCTAAATGCCTAGAAGTACATGTCCTGGGTCCTTAAGGTGGCAGTAAAGACTTTGAAAGACATCGGAAATGCATTGTTTTGTAATAAAAACTTGTAATTGCTTATTTGTTTAGAGCACATATCAATGACAAAGTCTGTAGCATGTGAAGATTTCTTTATTGTCATATGATTATTTTCATTTCACTGAAGTGCAACAGCTTGATGCTGGTGATATTGTACCTGTACCACCCAGCTGGTGCAGTGCCCATAGCTGTGGTGACCACACTGGGAAAATGATCACCACTATAATGGTTTAAAATACATAAAATTACCATCATTTTCAGCATCAACTGTTGTAATCAAACTGAGTGAAGACACACACACACACACACACACACACACACACACACACACACACACACACACACACACACACAGTGTGATTCGTTTATAAATTTTAAAACTGACGGTATATAGAGAAGCTTTTTACAGCATATCTTACAGTAATGAACTTTAATGAGTCTTTAGAGTCAGCAACATGCTTAAATCGAATATACTGCTACTCTTACAGTAAATAAGATTAAATGAATGTTGTTTATGGTTCTAAAATCATTTTCAGCAATGCCAGAAATAAGAATCAATGTTGTTGTACTTCACCATTGAAGACTGTTTCTCAAGGATAATTATGTTTTGTGTAATTGCATTTCTTTTGAATTTGCCCTCGTCAGCAGAACATTTTAGCTCTAAAATCCCTGATGTTGTTATACTGTATCTTAGTTATTTAGCTCATAATATCAGACGTATTTTATAGGTATATCACAAATATAACAGTAGTTGGTCATTAGCTGGTCCAAACTGGTCATCAGCTATACAAAAAAAAGTTACTATAGCAGGTCAGCTGTTTTTTGGAAAATGTTGATAATATAAAAACATGCTAAAAATCAGCTACCAGGTTCCAAAATATGGCAAAGCTGGTTTTTGTAACACACTAAAGATTTCACAATCACGCTACCATCAACAGTGAGGAACAAATCATTATCCTGATCCTGATTCCTACAATTAAAGTAGTGGCCTCCAGTAGTGTTTGACCACAGGCCTCATTATTCTGTGCTAAACAAGCAGACTGCAATGTGGAGCTGATCTGAATTAATCATAGAGCACTGCTGTAAGAAAAACGCCTTTCATCTTTTCATAATCCTTGTTTTGTAGTCCCTTAGGCATTTGGGGCTGTAATGAGAAATGCCATTGGCTGGAAGTAGATATCACAAATGGGGAAACTGGTCTTTGTGTGTTTGTGTGTGTGCGCGTGAGAGAAAGAGAAGACGCACAGCCTTAAAATTTATATCCACTTCCCTAATAATAAATCCTCAGCCCATTTTATATTCTGTATTTTACAGGCATTTCTAGCTTTTCAAGTCTGGTGGTGTTCTGCCCTGGTGTTTGTAACATGTTTGGTATGTTAGCAAAACACTATAAACAAAAACAGCCACCCAAAACAACCTAAGAGGACAGTTGATTCTTTAAATACTTTATTCTCATTAAAAAAAATCCAGAAATGTCTTACATTGACATGCATGTGATTATTCAAGGTTTGTTTTTGCTTAATTACATTTATTAAATTAGCTTTTTCAAGTTAACTGTTATTTTTGCCTTTTTTTCTATACAAATATATTATTTGTCTTTTATATTATTATGTTTAATATTTTATTTTTAAAATTAGATAATTGTACTTGAAGCTAAGTTGTGTAAGATAATTAAACTTGTTTTCATAAAGGATATATTTAATTATTTATTCTCATTCCCCACAGGCAAATATTTAAAAAAATAATGTTTTCTCGAATATGTTTTTTATTGCCAGTGGGGTAATAAAACAAGAAAAAATTAAAAAGCGAAAGTGCCAGTGAGGTCAAAAAACCTGCATACACAATTAATAGGTTTCGCATGTTTTTAAAGATATTTAAATATTTTACTACAAGAAAAATAGATTTTACAGATGTTTTAAACTGTCGCTACTGTAAAGGGAATTGGGCAAAAGGATCCTCTTTGAGCAGCTTATGTAACTTATTAAAGGTTCAATTCTCAGAAGAGGTGATTTGTGCACTGATTTTGTTGTTTCATTGCATTAAGTAGATCAAATTCATCCATATACAGTAAACATGGGGGCCTGCTTACCTCACTCCTGTAATCAATACAGGTAAAATAGTTGCTGAAAAAGACCCTTAACAGTTTCCATGGGAGCAGGAACTTGTTTAGGATGTCCACAGCTTATCTGCGGATGTGGACTTGCAGGTTAGATGATCTCTTACAGATTGCAGCATGAACCCTCGTGAAACCATAAACTCTGGGTGGGCAATTTCAGAAGTGGTGGAGGATCAGAACAGCATGATTCTCTTTCTCAATTTTGCTGTGCACTGATCCAATAACACGTCCTGGTGGAATAACATAGCACTTGTTAGAGGAGTGCTGAATGGTTGTATGAAGACAAGAAAAAATCTTGTGTTCTGACAGCATGATATGAAGAGGATTCTGATGGACAGATTATCTTTTTGAGCACTCATCTCTGCTTCTAACTGCACAGGGTCAGCTGTTGTTTCAGAACTTCAGAAGATGGAAAACTATTTTGAACTTCCCTGTTTGAAAATCAAAGTCCATGTTTTTCAAAATGCAAATTTATATGCAAAGTTTATGTAACCTTATATAATTTTATGAATGTTTAAAGATGTGGTTAATATACAGTATATTGTCATATATTACATACTGACCCATACTGACCTACAGTAAGTGTCAATACAATACCAAGATAATGACATCTCGCTTCCAACAGGGCAGCAACATACTTGTAAAAGTTTCACCAAAGTATTAGTTTTACTGATCAGCTGTTTATCAACATACAAATACATGCATGCGCATAAAAATTTGCACACAACGGACCATAAATTGTCCCACTTATGTGCTGCTTTAGTGGATTTATAACCTTTTAAGTATGATATTTGTGACGGTTTATAAATCAGCAGGCTTGTTTGCATCACATATACTGTGGTGATTTGATGTTATTCACATACTGTATGAGAATTCACACTTGAATTACGCCCTTCGACCACTCATAGGCATTAAGACATGTGAAGAAAGATAAAACAGGTGAAGTGACTGATGTGTGTCTATGATTTATATGAGTTATGTTCATGTCATTGAACTTTGCAAATGCAGGTCTTTCCTTCCACTTATTTTACATACATTTACATTTTACATTTAAGGTAATAGTAACACATCAGAAATAAGAAAATGAAAATACATGGAAATATAGTGCTCATCAAAACTACATATTTTAATTTTTTCAAAGCTTGGCGGGATGCTGGGCATTTGGTGACAAACTATCTGACTAAAATAAAAAACAATAAGTTTTAGCATTGTAATAAAATTCACAAATTTATTTACACAGTTTTGAAAATGTGATTTTTGAATGATTTATGTGCTAGAGAACTGCAGTATTGTGCTTCCACTGATGCATCCATTTCTGTTTCAAAATGAAACATGTTGCAGGTCAAGCTGTTAAAACGTAAAAAAAACAACTAATTACGTCATAATGACCTCAGTTTTGTTGTGCAGTTTACGAGATATCACTTTTTTCTTCAATCAATATATTACAGTTTGCAAGACCAATAAGAACAAATATAGTGTAATAAAGAGTTAAATGTCTCGGATACTGCAGGGGTAATTTATGCATTTAGCTGTATAGTGAAACGCAGTGTTACAGGAAAATTGTGACACATCCATCTTCATTTTTCAATTATGTTGTCAATATATAGTGATAAACATGCTTAATAGACAGTAAAACTCAGGGTTACTGTTCTGAACCAGGAACCATAAGGCCTGTCCAATAAAAATTTAATTGTGAAGCCACAGAAACACATTGTCATTGTTTAATTGTCAAATACAATTAAATTCTGATGAGTCAGAATCAAAATTGCAGGCTCTATTTAACTATTTTAATCACCAGACTCAAAAACAGGACTAAGAGTGTTCGATTAAAAGAGGACACTCAGACAATCCCCATGTACTGTTTTGTGCCATGAAATTAAACAGGAACACAAAAACCAACTAAACAATTGGAGCCATGTATGGCACAGCAGTAAGCACATGTGATCCTGGAACATTCAGCCATGATGCCCATGTGGGTGTTGCAGGTTTGCATCTGGTCTTCTATGTGTCGTAAAACAATTCTTTTTTCTTTATCCACAATCATTTTCTTTAGACTCTGTCTAATAAGTCAAAGTGACAGCATGAAGTACCATACATCTGTCAAATAAACACACAAAGGGGAAAGAAATGACAAGCACATGTTTGGAAACCTTATGGATAGTAATTTACAGTGGGCTGTTATAAAGAAAGGTTGACATTTAGTTACAGCACATTGCAAAAGTTTAGATGTTAGAGGTAGTTGAGAAACCAGCTCACAGTTTTGATTCTAGAAGGGTTCTTGAGCAGTGAAATTAAGTTAGTATTTAGTTATGGTAAAAGCTGTTTTTTTTACATGATAGCTGATTTACTTTTTGGTGAGACTGAATGTCTGAAGCATACTTTGGGTTTTACCCATATGCTAGTGGGTTGTTACATTCATTGTGAAAACACTCAGAAGTCATTGAGATTTCAGGACCTTGGACAGCTCCACTGGTTACTAGTGGTCACCGGTATTTACATTTCAAATTAAAGCATCTAGCAGATGCTAAAAGCATCTAGTCACAAAATGTGCTTTAGGTTTAAATAGCCATTTCGAACAACAGATGGTGAGCATGCAACGTTATCTACTGAAAACTAGAATAAAATGGCTTCCTGTGAAAATATATACAAGCACTTACTAGAAATAAACCCAATCCTAAACTTAATATAAAAATCAAGGCAGTAAAATATTAAATAATTATTTTTTTCCATAAATGGCCGTAAGTAATGACATGTGAGTAATCGGCCACAGGAATAAATTGTCATGACAACACTGATTGGCTGATGGTGCCACATCAGGGAACAGAACAATGTGACCATTCTTTTTAGATCCCTCCTTGACCCTTTCTGGCTGGTTTCCCAGCATGCACTGCAGGATGAACACATCAAGCAAATTACTGCCGTTTGCTGTTTACTGCATTGTTTGCACTGGTGTTGTTTGAGTTATGTGGGGATAACATGGAGTGCATCTCTTCTTTTAATGGGGTAATTCTGGAGTTACTGTCATTGTGTGTTGTGTATGGAATATCAAGGACAGGTGAAACATATGCAGAATTGGAAATCTCTGTTATATGTCCCATTGTCTTTTGCAGCGATTCTAACTTAAAACATAAAACATTTATACAAAAAGAAAAACGAAAAAGAAAAAACAGAGTAAAACTGTTATAAGCATAAGGGATGACCCACTGGATAAACATTTAATTAGTGTATACCTAATATAATTAGTGTATACTTTAGTGTATACCTAATCCCTATGGGTTAAATGTGTGTTCCTACAGCTCTAGTATACACTGACAAGAAATGTAGGTTTCAAACCTCCCACCTGAACATCACCACATTTCTATCACAAAACATTGTTTTGCTATTTTTGGCACTAGAGATAGTAAACCTGTTGTGTCTGTGTTTAAGGTTTTGTGATAGTCTACACATCAGCCTTTTTAAAATGCGTTTGGTTTAAGTTACGATTCATTAGCTCTAATAAGCAGTTATTTATCACAGAAATACTTGTTTCTTTCATTATGGAACGTGCATGCTGATATTTACCAGCAGGGGGCGAATGAAGAGTTGTTTTAATTCCCTTACTCTCCCTTGTTGTCTCCGGATTATGACCTCATCTATAATATGCTGAGAAAGCAGGATAGTGAGGAAGCGGAAACAAGAGAGATTGGTCCGGTTTAGATTTTGGGAGCAGAAAATTAAATATAGAGAGAGATTTGCAGAGTAATGTGTTGTTAGTGGGGATAATGTGCCATGAGTTTGAATTACAGCCAGGAGTCATGCTAAAGAAAAGGGAGGGGGTACAGATCCAAAAC
Organism: Ambastaia sidthimunki; assembly: GCA_036877625.1. Taxonomy (NCBI): domain Eukaryota; kingdom Metazoa; phylum Chordata; class Actinopteri; order Cypriniformes; family Botiidae; genus Ambastaia; species Ambastaia sidthimunki. Next base: position 7,965 of record JAZGTK010007164.1, on the reverse strand, counting down.
CACAAATTGGTTTAGATCAGCTAAAGAAAACTACAAAGACTGAACATTTTAAGCAGAATATAAAGCAGATACATGTAGCTCTACAGAAACCACACAGATATATTCAAAGGACAAAAATAGAGGTAACTTTAACAATAGTTCATTTAAAATTGTACATTTTAAATTTTGAAGAATTACCCTTGATTTGTTCTGCAGCCTGTATTTTTTTCTTCTGTGGAACACAAATTGCTCTTTTACATACAATGAAATGTTTAGTGGCCACAGTTCACTTGGTCTGGATTGAAGGATGGCCTCGACTTACTAAAGGTTTTCATATAAAATGTAGACATTTTTTATCTTGCTCAAAAAGCTGATCTTGCTCAAAACTGCATTAGGTTTTCTTGGGGTTTCATTAACGAATATGTAATTTGTGCCTCAATGTAAGTGAACTATATTTGTTATGCCCAAATGTCAATTCAACTGTTTGGGAAGATGCCAGTAAAATGAAGTGTAAATCTGATTTGCAGTGTGCTAATGGCTTTGTGGCAAAACTAATATGTTATTAAAAAAACACTCATTCTAGCATTTTTCAACACTGAAGATTCATCTTTATTGAAAAAATAAAAAAATGAATTAAATGAAAAGAAAGACTATTTCAATCGAAAGGGCAATTTTGCAATTTCTCACAAGAATGAACAGAAACTTCATTTCTTGATTTTGAAATTGCACACTGAAGTTTGTCAAGGGGCTGTTGTACAGAACCAGTAGAATTCAGCTGTCCTTCTGTAACAGTTAATACACAGTTACAGATTTTACAGACATGTCTTGAAAAGATGTGCCTTCAATGTACTGTCTTCAGTAATTATTTCATCAAGTTGTCACATATACCTTACAGTCTGCAAGTCAAAAATGACAGCATAAAGTACCATACATTGCAATGACTGTGCAAACATATTTCAATACACTTAAGCACTAGTGTTCAAAATATGGTTCAGCTCAAATGAATCATTTTTCTCACATTGTTTCAATTTAAATGAACCTATCAGTAGCTGAATGAATACAAAACAGTTTATAAATTTGTTGCCAGTACCTGGATATGAATGAGTCTGCAGTTTATAGATCAGTTTAGTTCAGTATAGATGTGGCATCAACATGTTACCTCTGTGAGGTTTTAAACACAGCTAATGTTTAACTTTCAGCATGATGTAATCAATTCTTTAAAATAAAGGATTCTTGCTACTTATAACCAAAAAATGATTAAACGTAGGAAGAAAAAAAATTGGAAAATCCTGTTTTTTTAAAGAACAGTTTATCCACTGAACAAATTCTGTCATCATCTTGTTCTTATGCTGTTCCAAACACAAGAGTGAGTAAATGATGACAGAGGTTTATTTTTGGGTGGACCATTCCTCAAATGTTAAAACAGCTCCACTGATGCACATATGCACAATGAATAAACCCCGCCCAAAACAATTCAAACCTAACATTTGCATCCACCCAGACATTTCAGATCTTATACTTGATAGTGGTGTGAAGCTTGACAGATATGCTGTCCAGTTATTTGCTGATGAGGTCATTTTCTCTGTCAAGGAAAGGTCCAATAAGATTAAACAAGACTCTTTTTAATCTGCCCTCACAGCTTTCCTGTGCCACAGGCTCACCTTTACTTTCACCTGACCTTGGCTCAGGACTGGTGGTGGACGTGACCTTTCAGATGGAGGGTGAATGCAGAGAAAGATTTCTATAATGCCAAACTACCTGTAGCAGTCTTCAAAATGTTAAAAGAGGAAAAACAGCACATTAAAACAAAAAACAGTGACTGACCACTTCTTTCATCATAGATATGCATCACAAACAGCTCTATTTAGACTGATCTATTAAACTTAGCAGACCATTCAATTGTTTTAATAGTTGATAAACCAGGATTTGAAATAAGCAGATACATGTCAATTGTCATGTCTTGCTCCATTTTCTGCTCCATCGCCTGTCTGTCGATCATTGTGGACATTTAACTTGTGAGCATTTAATAGAATTTTATCGAATAGTGTTATCAAACCGAAGAGTTGTCTATCTTCATGACGTGACTCTGCAAAAATACCATCAACATGCACAGCTGTGTGAACTGGGGGTCATAAAAAACAAACAAACAAACATTGGAAACAAACAAACAGCATCACCAAAGATTTGTTTGTTAATTCTTCTTTCATACACATTTGGTTGTTAATTCACAGAAATAGTATGTCCCAAACCACAGGTAACGTGCCGACTCATTTGTGACTGTTCCCCAACCTCCTTTCCCCCTTAGAAAGCAGCAGTTCATTCCATTAAAACAAAAGAAAAACACAGAAGCTCCTTGTGTTGGTTGAGTTCGCCCTGCTATCCTGTACAGGAATTGCCTCTTTCCAGTCGGAGGGGCTATGTTATGTCTGTGCATCTCGGGTGGTGCGTCGTATGATGTGCTCTGTTCACTTAGCTTGTCTTTGCTCATATCTGAACTGAAATGAATTATGCCAGATCGAAAGTTACTGAGGCACAGAACAGAAAAAAGCAGGTCGCTCCACAAACTGACAGACACACCAATTTCTTCCAATCGATGTCTTGGAGGCAGTGCTTAACGGTCAGTTACCTCATGCCTGGATACAAATGATTGTTTAGAAGTTTTGTTTGATTGTAATCCATGATCTGCTGTTTTCAGGGCAGATGGAGCCATGTTCCTTGGCAGGATAGAGGACAGTGACTGGGTTGGTGATAGTAAACACAGTTGCTGCAAAACACAAGATTGTGAGTTGAACGAGATTAGCTTGGGTGGAAATGTGGCGACTGAAAAACTCCTTTTTGTGTTTTTTTGAACCACCGAGCTTTGAGTCTTTAATTGTGGAGGAGCTGGTACATTAAAAAAAGAAAGTTTCTCATTCCCATATTCCTTTTTTGTACTTGGTCACCAGTCTGAATTCATATATTTATATCCATTTATATATAGTTATGTATATTTTATACAGTTAAAAACACCATGGAGATGACAGACTATTTGGTTTCTTTTTCTAAGTAGACATTTCTCCTTAAATAAATGCATATAAATAAATTATCTTTTCACGTGTTTGAGACCATCAGTCTTCCATACTTCTACATATGGCATAGGTCCTCGGAAATTGAATGGTAGATTCAGAGACATCCCAACTTGGCAGAGCACTCCGATGCTTCTTGCCCAAGACAAAAGGGATGTTTGTGGTAAGTCCTATGGAACCATCCCAAACCCTCTCATTGGCCAGGCTTTGTGGCATTGTGTGAGTCTCTTGGGCTCACTAACTGAGTTTCTGTGGGACCAGAAGAGGCCACTCCCCCATGTCCACTCCCATTGGCTAAAAGGATACAGACTGTCTCTTTGGCCCCCTGAGGGACGGAGCCAACAATGTCCTCCTGTTTCCTCTGGGTATATGCTAGTACTCTGAGCTGTTCCTGAGCCTCATTTAGTAGAGAGGCCACTTCCTCCTGTCGACTGGCCACTTTATTGGAAATCATTATGGTTGACCGCTGATTGATGGCTGAACCATCCACTGTGCTTTCTAGGGCAGCCGAACTGTGGCTGCTTCCATCAGTAGGGGCTGTTTGCATACAGGAGTCCTCATCCTGGTAGGAGTGGACAGAGGGGATAATGGGTATGGAGCATGGGTGGTAGGAAGCAGGGGGACTTTGGCCATGAGGGCCCGACCTGAGGCTCCTAGCAGCCCTGTGGTCTAAGTGGCTGCTCCATGATTTAGGTGACTGGGAGGCTTGCATATTATAAAAGGAATCCTGATGTAGATCGTTGCCTCGCCCCGAGAAGTTCCTGCAAAGAGGGGAAAAATCAGTGTGACTGACAGAGTGAAATATGGAGGTTTCCTGAGAATTTGTTTGTTAAATTGTAGGTATAATGGAAAAAAATATCAAAATGAATTTGACCCTGGCATCACAGAAGACTACATTTCTACCACTGTTATTGTTAGTAAAAACTGCCTGACAATTTTCTGTCCTGTGTTGACATATTTCCAGATGAATCCGTGAGTTTAGAAGGGACATAATGACATAAAAGTCTCTTTTTTGGCAATAGGCGGAAGATGGACATTCTAGAGAAACATTCTCATTCTACACAGCATCTGATTGGACAAAATGTTTTTGGTCTGTTTTCCCAGAAAGTAAATTTATTATGAGTACATTAGCATATAGATGACTTCAAAGATAATAGACATGGACTAAAAGCCATGAAACTCCAGGTTTGATTACATGAAAAATGCACTTCATGTGCTACATTACATGGCAGTCCTAATGAGGCATATCAAACAAAACAAGAAATCTTGAAATGTTGAGGCTATTAACTGTGAAGACATTCAAACAATTACTGTCTCAGGTTATTAGCTATTTATCATTTCTTCAGTTTATCAGGAACCCCAAAGGCTTCCCTGACTCATAATCATTTAGTTCAGCTGGGTTTTAGCTGGTTTCCTGATTTACAACTTGCTATTCTACACAGCAGTCATTCTTAAGTGAATCTTCTAGAAATTTGCATGCAAAATGCTTTTAAAAGGGATGAAAGCAGAAGTTCCATCCAATAGACCCTTGGTAAACTAATCTCTCAATTTAGAAGCAATCAGTATTGTTCCCTTGACTCATTATCTTTAGTAATAATTCATAATCCCTGACAAAGAATAGCTTTTTTCATCACATCAATATTTAAACAAGCCCTGCTGTTTCTAGTAATGTCAGAGTCAGAGTTAAGCCTCAGTTAATGAAGGCAAATTATCCCATTTCATTTTCTATACAACAAAAGATATGACAAAAATGTAGAGTATTTTACCAGGCCATGGATCATCCATCCTATAACTAAATATCAATAGAAAAGCAATGTTTAGGAGGGATAGATTTAATGTCTTTATCTGCCTTTTAACAAGAGCCAATGTTATGCCACTTGATAAACATTCATGAGCAACGACGATAAGATTTCTGATATGTGTCCTCTTGCATTTTTCTGATTGTTCATATGTCCCCTGACAGAAATATAACATTTCAGCAGAAAACTGGAAGAATTCTTTTGACCGCTGGTGTCAGGGAACAGGGCTAGAAGTACATGTGTTTTTAATGAACCCCTGCTGAGCATGTCTCTCTCTCTTTCTTTCTCTCTCTCTGACCACTCCTTCATCTCCTCTGCTTATATAAGAGTAACAGGATAATTTCCTGTGGCTTAAATTGCTACTGTAGATAATGCGGTGTGGTCACCTTCTTATAAGTCTAGTGAATTTTTGGTTATAGACATAACTTTGAGGTTTAATGGGTTTGTTAATATCTAAATGAAGTGCCAGTGTCAAAACGCGGTGCACAAATTATGTTTTATAACCTTATTTGCTATAATTGTGTTCTTGCAATATCATGTAATGGTTTCATATAACAGTTTTTTTCAGGAATGATTAGGCTAAAAGGAAAACAGTGAGAAGGGCAAGAGTGTGGTGCAATGTTCTCAGGGCTGCTGTATAATGAACAGGCTGACCATCCTACTGAGAACACTTTAATAAGCAAACACTGGCTGTAGGAGAAGGCAGCTGATAAGGTCAGGGTTCAGAAACCGACTTTGACCAGGAAGTGGGCTACTGTGAAAATACACATAAGTCAGTAAGCAAAATGAAGAGAAGCCACAATCAGGACACTAATACTTCGAAACTTTAGACTGAAGGTTTTCTATTTTGTAAGAAATGCATCTCAGATGGTCAGATCAGTGTCAGATAGCTTTTAATATTCGGGACACAGGTTACTGTGATGCACACAGTGCTGTAGTGTCTACAGCTTAGTGTTGGTGAGATTTCCTAATGTTTTCCTCCAGATTTAATATCAAAACTTTAACAAATATGCCTGTATGTAAATACTCTAAGTGTGGACAAACATTAAGATTGGCTTTTTTAAAACAAATCAGATTTTAGTGCAGTGTAAACAAACATTAGAAAGCTAACTTCAAAAGACCTTAAAATGTGTTGACACAGCAGCATGACTTTAACAGCCGCTTTGAATAAGCGATTATACATTTTGTCTATATCCTTTAAATACTCAGCTTGAGGAATGCAGACAACACAGAGGAGCCTGACAAGTACCTTAATCTAAAACACTGGGAAAAATAACAAAGTGCAAAAGCTGTTCCTTGCGTAAGCACTTTTAGTTAGATAACAGCTTTTTGGGGGACAGGAAGAAATGAGAGGGCCAATATTTTTTTCTGCTATATTTGCAAAACAGTTCCATTTCATGCTCCCTCTCCCTCTGTTTTACTGTCATTCCTCTCCTGTCTCGTCCCACACTCTCCTTCCTGTCCCGTATCCCAGCCTGTCTCCATGGTAACGGATCTCTCCAGCAGAGCAATATTCTTATGCAGGCTGTAAGGCTGGAAATAGGTCAGTACTGAGACCCTATCGAGGCTCTGGTAGAGATTTTAAGGCAAGGTGGGGATCTTTCTGCACTACAAAGCATTCCTGTCTAGCAAACGAGTACCAACTGGCCCAGGATAAGCCAGTAGTTCATGGTCTCATCCAGGACTGCCCATTCCATTGATATATCACTGGCTGTTTAATTGGCTTTGACAGTGTGGTTTTTATTAGCTGTGCTGCTCCTGGAGAAGGCAGCACTCCCCAGTGCGCTACTGTCTCAGTGAGTCATGCCTTCATACAGAACTTCAATAACAGAGCTCAGACTAGCCTGCTTGTTGCTCCCACAGACAAAAGCCTACATATATAAACAGACCACAAAAACTAGGGAGCAATTATAAAATGGACTTTATGACACATATACAAACCCATTAAAGATACACTCTGGATAACTGTGTTTTACTACAGATAATCAAAGTCACCTTTGCCAGTGGCATACTACAAATTTTGTGGGGCCCAGGGGAACAAGGAGATGGGACCCTGTGAGTGGAGATGTCATGCACAAGTGTTTGTATCGAGGTTGAATTAGCAGATTGGCCAATTTAATATTCCATAAAATAGTTTGTCTTTTAATTAATCCTTTTTATTTCAGACATATTTTTTGTTCATCTTTCTAGATTTCTGCCATTAAGAAAGTCAACACTTACTGTGTACAGTAGGTGTACAGTTAGTGCTGGAGATTTATATTATGAGCCAATTAGTAAACAATGTGAATGACAAAAAAGGTGTAAAGTGTCATGCCAATGTCAACCAGTCTGCTGTGCATGCAAATCAATTATCAGCATTTTTGCACATGAAACATTGTTTCCTGCAGCTGTGATTCCTGTGTAGATAAAGTTGGCTGCCTCTGTGTGCCAATTAAAAATCTGTGTAAACACTCATAGCGCCAAGAGGGCCCCTGCATAGGGTCTGGGCCAACTGTACACGGCAATGAATTTTGATGCTATTATTTTCTTAAACTACTCAGCAGCTTAAGAAAAAGAAATAAAGCTTTATATATTCAAGCTGGAGAGAAACTCTTCTTTATGAAAAAATCATTTGACTTCAGTTCAATACAAAACATAAAAAAGACAAAACACGACAAAGAAAGTACAAGAACAGCCTTGGAGGCTGTGTGGAATTTTTTGTTTAAAGACGACAGATTGTCCCATAAATCAGAGGTTAGAAGCGGCAGACACAGGCGTCTGATAGAGGCAGTGTCACCTCCCAGTACTGTCTGAAATGTGTTCCTAAAAATAACAGCTCTTTGCATGTAATTTTCATTGATTCTCAGTGCAGGAATACATTAATGCAAATGCCAGAGTTTAATCCATTGGGGCACAGCTCTGCAGAAGCATCACATAAGCATTTGGCTCACTGAACCTATTGCCTGTAATGTTTCGAACCTTCTCACTGACTCCCTCTCTAAGCTGTCTACTTCCTGTAGATGCTGGTAGGCTGGACCAGAATCTCTTGATCCACCAATGGCATTGAGACATCCTCTAGTAATGGGTGGTGTTCTGTGAGAGGCACACCGAAGAGCAGAGCGAATCTTTTGATCTGGATTGTG
>JAZGTK010007163.1:0-19736 GCA_036877625.1 Ambastaia sidthimunki | reverse complement strand
ATGTGCCGTGACAGCAGGCGGACCCCCTCGTACCTGCGCTGCAAAAACCTGCTGCTGCATTCAGATTTAACACATTCATACACACACACGCACACACACACACGCACACACACGCACGCACACACGCACACACACACACGCACACACCTTAAAAAAATACTGTGGGTCCAAATGTCTGAGACCACACTGAAAATCTTGGATTTAAAGTATAATGTACATTTAAAAAGTATTTTTATGTAATATTTTTGTAACATTTTAGAATGTAGAAAACTGTAAAACAAAGAATTGTTCTGACACAATTTTCTAGCTCACTAATCAAATGATCATGTTAACTGCATTATACGAAAGGCTGTACATTGAACATATGTGCTTCAAAGACTCTCAAATCATCAAATCATGCAGAATAACATGGGTCATCGGGTTTTGCAAAAACATATGGGGTCTATGCCAACTTCAGTGCAGGCTGTCATTAAAAGAAAAGGGGAGGTACCAGAAACTAAGAAATTCTGACTCTGGAAAAATACATATTTAAAAAACATATATAAAAAAATGTTAAATAAAAGCACTGACTTTGTATAAAACTTTTGGACACTACTGTATTATCTTTGTGTGACTGTGCAGGCCTACAGGTGTAACAGACTCATTTGTGCTCACAAACGCACATTGACACATACATACACTTTTAAAACAGCCATAACAGAGAAGCTGTATTTTATCACTGTCATGCTGTGAGGGGGTTGATGTAATATTATGATTTTCCTTTCCTCTCTGCTAAAAAGCCAATCCAGGGCTAAAAATGTATGTTCATGCGTGAAATCTCCCACAGACCGTTACGCTCAGATGAACATAAATTATTCACAGTTGCCCGTTCATAAAGCTCGCGGAATTTCACTGACAATAATGCTAATATTAGGTTTCATACACAATAAAATCTACTGTTACCATTTAAAGCGGATGATACGATCGGACAAAGCTCTGTTCTGTCAATTAAAAGCGATGAAGAAAGACGAAAATAAGAAAAAACATCAAAAGACAACGTCTCGTTGGCTATAACAGGAACTACAGTCACAGCGTTTTAGCAGTAACAGCAAAGAAATTATCACATAGAGTTAAACAATTTCAAACCCGATTTATTTATTTCAAAGCCCTGCCTCCAATGCATTTCAGACCGGGTTTAGTACAGAGGATCAATCTGTCGCAGCCCTTTGAAGCAGACACTGCTTTTAATGAGTTGCAGCTCAGCATATGGTGTAATGCATTTTAGTTTCCAAAGAGCATCAGACAATATGCCACATGAAAGCTCTGTGTCCAAACTGAAAGCAGAGAGAAGCTGAGCAGAGCAGGCACATAGATTAAGACTGGGCACAATTACTCAACAGAGCGGCAGATTAGAACTAGTTGTGTGTTTACACTAGGAGTCCTGGGATTCAGATTGGAATCGGTTTGCACGGTTACAGTATGACAAAGCCCCAGAAACACATGGAACCTGTCGCAGACAGGATGTTACTACACTCAGACGACACCTACTACAGAATGGTGATCTGATTCACAGCTTTACACAAGATCCTCTGGGGTGTACAACATTCATGCGGTTTTGCATTGCGTTTGTGCTGTTGCACTGCGTGTGTGTGTGTGTGTGTGTGTGTGAGTGCACAAGAATGAGTGTATTCACGAGTTTTGTCACAAATACTCACTAAAACAGAACTAAGTGGACAGTCTATTTGTCTATTTTACAGTAATGTGATAAGTGAAAACACTTGTGTTGTTTTATTTACAGTAATGCGATTAAAAATTCTGGTTGCATTATCATTTCATGTCAGCCAAAAAATACACTAAATACACATACTGTAAATGCAAATGAACTACAGTAAATCACACACACTCGTTGCATATCTGCCCTAATCTGTATAATACATCTAACAATAAAAACTTTACACTGACTTTAGTATCAGTATCTCTCTCTGTGGAGCACACCTCAAAAATAAAACTGTCAAAACACAGTTCTGACCTGCAGTGAAAACAGCCTTATATCATAATTAGCTTATGGATATCAAGTTATTAATGTCTTTGCTGCATTAATTATAAGAGAACCTTTTGCTGTTTTTTTAAGATTTCTATATTTGTATGCTCAAGAGACACATCTCCTTAACAAGCTCTTTTTCACCCAGGTAAATGACTTGATATGCATGATAATGTTGGAGACTGCTTCATACTGTACACACGCGCACACACACACACACACACACACACACACTGAAAAAGCTTATAAAGATTAATCCATTAGGATCCTGGCATCCCATCCCACCCACACAGACTCATAAAACAAGTCAAATGGATTTCTGACATGGATGTGGCTTTTTTTTAGGACTTCCCATTGCCATGTGCATTGTGGGGTATGTTTGTTTTCCATTCCAGTGGATGATTTTAAATAATTTTACACATGTAAGACATTTAAGAAAAATAGTGGCATTTTGAACCAGTCTCAAGCCTCAGATGTTTTCTGAGAACAGACTGGCACTGGTGATTTGCCTTTAATTCATTTTATCTCCATATCCCTATGGCTGAATATTTGTCACGGTAGATTTCTGTAAACGTCTACAGTAGACTTAAAAACGCTACTGCTCTTAGTCGACTCCCCGCTTGCCCGCTCTTTTACGAAACAGTAGTGCCCTTTGTGGTACAGAAACTCATACTAGATTTGTCTGGCAAGACATGGCCAGCACACGCCCCATCAAGGGGAGCACTGTGGAAAATCCATCTGGCATTTTCTGGGCTCGCGATGACATTGAGCCAAGCGCAAATTATCTTGGAAAAAAACGAGGCGCAGTGCAAACTGTTTGACTTCGGGTGCATGTGCTCGCTGTGCTGTTGTTCGCCCGATACTCTCGCTCTTACGTGGAATAAAACATTCGGGGGAAACTCGAGGAGGAAAAAATGCTAATAATCAAACCAAATCTTGCGATTTTGCAATGCCTGGAAAAAGCTTGTGAATAGTCATCTTGAAAGTTTAACTTCACACATTGGCCAGATTGTAAAATGGATAAGTAGTTGCCAACCAACCCCCACCATTCTCCACCCTTGTTCCAGCCTCCCCCGCCCACACCCCTCCCCTCCGTCCCCCCTCAATATCTCTCAGACTGGCTGAAATAGGTTAGGCATGGAAGTCATTTCCCTTCTAGGTGCTCCAGCCCTGCTGTCCAGACTCAACAAGATCCTGAAATATCATTAACATCTGATTTTCGCCAGCGTCGTACAACCGCCTCTTTGTTCCCCTCGCACCAGGCGGGGGGAGCAGCTCTACATTACCATATCACCAATGTAATTACACCTATTAGAGTGGAGGAATACAGAATTTATTTCTCCTCTCCCTCCATCTCCACTTTACACTCCTTTCGCGAAGAAAAACGGAGTGTGAATATGCGTATTGTGCGTGTTTCATTTTTCAAAAGCGCAGCGGTATAATGCTGTATAAACATTACCTCACCTTAACTCAAAGCAGAGACCATTTGAGGCAAAATAGACTAGTTAACTTAATGACCCACACAATCAAGTCTTTGTGCCTTTGCCATCACAGGTCGAAAAATGTTCCCATCTCTCTGTGGTCAGAAGCTGATGTGATGAAACAGGAGTAGGTGGAGAACAGGCACACATGACTGGTGAATAGTTGAGGCTCACGCCAAGACTCCAGTTACGTGTCGTTCTTGATTAGTTTCATTATTGCCGCTGTCACATTGTTCCCCTGTTGCCATTATGCTCCAGGGTACAGAAAAACAGCAGTAGCATTTATGTTTCCTTTGACTTAATGCGTCACAAAACTAATAAACCTGTTGTGCGTTTCTGCGCTGTCACTGCGTGTGTATTCGCACGATGATTCACAACAGACGAGTACAGATGCCAGGCTTATAAAACCCTCGATTCTGTTTAAACATTCCTTTAAACTGTTGTGCAACAATACATCTTTCTTCCCAGTAAACAAGAGTCATTTCTCTAAATGAGTTAAAAAGAAAAATATTGCGCGCTGACACTGGATTTGACATTACATAATTAAAATGACATTTGCAGAGAAGTGGTTTGAGACATCACAGAAGATTCCTGTGGTCGCCTTATTTTAGTTCAACATTCCCAAGCCCTGGGAAAAGAAATTAGCAGGTACCAGTGGACCCTGTCGGAGAGACATGAATTTCACGCAGCGTGAAGCGGATAGATCTATGAATATGTTTTATTATCCCATTTTATATCGAAATTTGTTCAGGGTTTATGATCAACAAGCTTTCCCTTGTAATCATAAACTGAATTTATCTGCCACAGACTGTGTGTGATCAATAATTAATTGTAATTAGCACAAACAGAAGCCGCACGCTTTAATTCTCGTTAATATTTCACGGTTAATATTTCCTGACCGGCGTCAGCCCCTAGTGTGCAGTTATTTTTTCATGCTGCATTTGGAACGCAGGCCGAACGGAGCTGTTGTTTTTACAATCTTCTACTTTAGTAGCAGACACATGAGACACACCCGGACCAATCAGAAAGCTTATAAATGAAGTATCCTCACTGTCTATGATATCCCACAATCCTGTGCGTGTGGCTGGGCAGTTGGGGGAGAATAAAAATGGCAGCTGTTGGAGTGATTTAAGTACATTTTTTTCCACTTTTTGACTACATTTCTACTGAAATAAGCGATGTAGTCATTAAACGTTAGTTGGGATAGATTTAAAGCTCACTTGAATTTGCTCTAGATCATTAGATGTGCCATTATAGTGAATTGGAAGTCTTTCTGTAGCCAGTTTCCTTAGTGACTGGGCAGCCATGCAGCTGTTTTGGGTTTTAGATACATTCCAAATTTTTTAACATAGCATTGACCCCACCGGCAGGACAATTTATTCTAATTCCTAATTGACTATTATCTGTCTTTTCTAGAGGAAGCTAGAAAGGTCATGGTATAACTTGAGCCAGCTTCTTCCTTTGCATTAAATGTCCATCATTTAACCCCACAACAGCTAAATGAGGACGTAAACACACTGTGTAAAGAATATTTTAACGCTCGTTTTCCTCAAAAATGTCTTTGTGATGTTTGTTTTTGCGGCATTGAAATAGTTCTAATTTCACTTTTTTCTGTCTTTTCTAACTTCCCTGGAACCAGAGATGAGATGCAGATAAGACAGCGAGGCCCCACGGGGACAGCTAGCATCGCAGGCAGTGTCCTTAGAGCGTACATGTGGCAATGTGACAATGCTTGGTTGAGTCACGGCGCTAATGGCTTTTGACAGCCCAGGCAACGAGCACTAAACTGTGGCCTCATTCAATAATGGTAATACAAACTACAGTATATCATAAAAATGAGCCCTATCCCAGGCGGAATAAAACAGTCATAAATGCAGTCTGCCGTGTCATGGGAGAATTTAGAAGGCTAAATGCAAACTTACCTCTCAGAGTCATTAGCCTGAGGTTGGCTGCCTCCATCCGTGTATGTGAGCGTGTGGAAAGTCTTGCCTGGGTCGTGACAAAATCCTAAAGCTTGGGCAGTCATGGCCAGAGGTGAGATGTATGTTTCAGGGCCAAAGTAACGCCAGCTGAGCTAACAGAGACATGTTAGATAGCATTGAAAAATAGCGTTGCAGGTTTATGCTAAATTCTAACAGCGTGAGATGAGCACTGACACCCACACAACTGGACAAATCATATGTATCAAAGGACATCGCGTGATGTAACACAGTTAACAGTGCTAATGTTTTCTCCAACCTATATGAACTGTTCAAGAGTAGCACAGAGACTTATATTACACAGTGATTATATTAGATAATTAAGTTTTATACGCCTCAGGTCCTCCATCTCATAATCTGGGCCTCACATGACATGCCCGTGGGCCGCCCAGAGTCTGTTCATCAACTGCCTGATTCATATTGTGCACAAAACTAAAAAACCCTTCCTTGATCAGGCAAGCTCTAATCTGATTGGCTGACAGAAAAAAGCTGTGTTAACAAGGTACAGGGCTGATTCAATAAGTGCTTTTGGGAATTAAATAATCACTGGATATGTCAAAGTGTGCAATAGCATTGGCTAATGCCATTGATGCCATGTCTTTTAAAGATACAGTGTTTAGCGATATAGTGGCAGATCTTTATAAATAAACCTGCCTTGCCTATCTTTAAAGGCACATTTCATACACAGAGTTAACACCAAAGGTACACATTTTGTTTGTGGAACTTACTAGCCAGTAAACTAGATTCCAGTAGCAAAACTGTATATTCTGCATTGCTTTCTAAATTATGTCTCTGAAACACTCTGTATTTATTCTAGATAAACTTACCCATAAACGTCACGTAAAAACAAGACATATGTCTGATTTTGTTTGTCAGTAAACCTCTTCCTGTCTCTTTGGGAGGTTCTGGGCTTGTATAAACTAAAATGTGGACCAGACCAAAGGTGTTAGTCAAAGATCCGATCATCTAACTCAAAGTTCATGAGCAAACAGAACCTGCAAAAAAGAAAGAAATATTAGGGTGGATTTCGCTCAGCTCTCATTGTGAGTCTCGCATCCATCGACCGGCGAGACTGTCCACCGCCAGCTCCCACCTCAGAGCGATCAATGGCTTTCTCAATTAACAATAAATGCTGGGATCACTGTACTTTGTGAAGTATTATTCACCGGTGCAGCTATCCAGCTAATTAATCTGGTGAAAGCCTAACAAGCTGCAGTGCAGAGCAGCCGGTAGGGGAAAAGGTCTGTAATGTAACCATTATCTACTGACTTATGGAGCAACGGTTTGGAGTGGAATTGATCCCTTAATAAACAGCCAACAGAGTCTCATCCTTCCCCTCAGACAGCAGACAAATCAATGTGACAGCTTGCTCTCGAATACAGGCCCATGCAATGAAAGCTAGATAAACTTAAATGTGTACGTGTGTAAAATGCAGAAATGCACTTGTAAATATATAAACTGTGTGTGTGTGTGTGTGTGTGTGGGTTTGAATATGTGGTTTATGAGGTCCTCAAAGTAAATCACTTGAAATACTAAATGGTGGTGGGTTTTTTTTGTTAATTCAAAAATGCCAAAGGTTTTCTGTAAGGGTTAGGTTTAGGAGATAGAATATAAAGTTTGTACAATATAAAAACTATAACGTCTATGAAGACTCCTCATAAACCACATATGCCAAGAATGTATTTGTGTGTTCAAATTAAAATGATATTTCACGTTATACAGTACTGTACATTACTTTCTGGGATTTAAAGAAAAACATCGTAAAATATGTGCATTTGAGCGTCTACTGTTTATTACAAAAATGCTAATTGTTGTTTTTAGAAGCAACCATAAGAAGTAACAATAAACCATAAGTATGTTTTTGTAGCGAAGCAGGAAATAAAGGAAGATGAGTGAAGAAAATTACAGGTTTCCTTTAACTGCCTCAGTTCAAGCACAACACCTTAAACAGTGATTAAATATCTTAATTTGATACAGCTTTATTATCTCCTGCCATCTTCTCCTGAGAGAGATTTGTCAGTCAGTGGAAATGATGGGCACCCACAAACATGTGCTGTCAATTCATCAAAACTCTGTTTGACATTTTTTCCATGTGCACACTTAAGAATCTTAAGTTCTGTTCTCAAAATGAGATGATGACTCCCGCACACATCTCGGATTACCAAGCATGCCGTTCACCGTCACAAACTTTTTCTTTCCTCCCTTTCATTAAAGTGTCCCGCCTCTTTTTATCTGTCAATCTGTTCACATCAGATGGTACCTTTCATTCCTCCACTCCACTTTTCATCCATCTCTCAGCTGTCTGCAATGAGAATAAAGAGAGAGAAAACCACAGACAACACACAGCTTTATATATTATATATTGCATTATTTATATGTTGCTTATATATGTGTGTGTATATTTTGAATATACACACACACACATACACACACACATATACATAACACACACACACATATATATATACATGTATATACATATACACATACATATATACATACACACACACACACACACACACACACACACACATATACTTTTTTGGTGTTTTAAATAATATATACACAGATCTAGACACACAGTCTGCACTGAAAACTATTCCCGTGGATGTCAGCCAGAAGCCCAGGTTTCTTATAATGCGCAGGCACTGAACCGATATGTTTCTGCAGAGTCCCGCTGTTCAGTTTCTCCCCGTGAGCCCCTCTCACACATTTTTATAGATCACTATTAAATCGTCAAATTGTTGAGACTTGGAAAAGTTTCATCCTGCAGACATAATGGGTCTAGCAGGTGTGACTATAGACAGTACGTATTACATATTGCATTAAGAGACCTGAAAGTGCCAACACAGACAGCTCTGCTGGTATCTGCTTAAAACTTTAACTGAAGAGAGGAGAAAACAGCCCTTATATGGATAAATTAATATAGTTACTATAGTTACCATATCACTTTAAGCAGCACATTCTAAAGCCACAGTATATAATCTATAGGCATTCTATAGTCTCACATCCACTGTGCTGCTGTAGAAGGATCAAATGAAACCCTCTTGCCTCCAGTGAAATGTAATATTACAGAACATTATAATAAAGATCTACCTCTATAGCAAAAGAAAGTGACAATTCAACCTCTCCGTCACCAGTGTTTGTTGTAAAAGTGGCAGACAATACATGTCTGGTATGTGACTATATGAAAAAGTTTATTGGTCCAAAAATGTCCTTAGAAAGGACAGATGAGAAAGCAATGAAACCGAACATTTAAAACCGCAGCTTGCTATATGCATCACAGCTTCATTTAATAGCACAGCTGTTTATACAGACAGAGCAGAGTTATATTATGTTTAGAGAAGAATTGTAGTTCAAACAGATGAGATTTTACGAGGATTTAAGAGTTTGATAATGTGAGCATGAGAGAAGTGCTGATAAAAAGTATGTCTAAGCAGATAACAGAAAAGAACTTATTGCAAAAGTTATGAAAGGCTAAAACGTTGCTTCGTATCAATCAAAATATTTATATCCAGAGGTTTTATATATAATCTTGTTTACTGCCACCTTATGCAATAAGACCTTTTTGAGACCTTGAATGACGGTAGAAATTACCTTGTGACATTTTTTCTTCATTTTTCTTGGAGGAGAAGGAAGTAACTGAAAATTTCTTGTGCAAGACACAAGTTAACAATAATTTAATGTTGCTTTTAATCTTCCAATTTCAGTGGCAATCCCAACTTTGATAAAAATGTAATCATTTATTTTTTTTCCTAACTGTTTTAATTCATTATGTATAATTTAGCCACAAAATATACAGTATATGCTTTAAAAAGCAAAAAATTATTTTACCACAAAAAAGAAAAAAATATCAATTCCAATCAGCAGCATCAATAAACATATCTTAACACATCTTAAATCTTAAAAATATATAATCACTAAACAGTGAAGCCCACATTATGCACAGCACAGAAAACAGCGTAACTAGCCGCAACGGAGAGAAATCTTTAACTAAACAATGACCCCGCGGTTGCGTCCAATGCAGCACCTAATTAACCGATAAGATATAAATGATACCATTTGGAGAAGCTTTATTATGGCGCTAACAGGAGAAAGAAAGCGGGGCTGTTTGTGCATAAGATATCCCTATTGTGTAAGTGATATTTGCAAGATTCAATTAAGCTAATGTGAATTTGAGGTACAAAACTAAAAGGATAATTAATCCACGAGCAGCCAACCAACCAGAAAGTGATAAACACTCATGGCAGTCCTCAGCATCATGCTGGGTTTGCCTTGTGCCGTTGATGCTATCTCTTATTAGACACTCAGAGTAATTGTTGAGAATCGTCGCATCGGAGAAGTGTGGTAAAACAAGACACAACGGCACACCTAGAATATCCAGAGAGCCAATTAACAGATATCTGGATGCACTTAGACACCACAGTGGTGCCTCTTCGCACCCCCTTGTAAGCCAAGCAAATGTGCCTGCCTTTGATATTCTTCCCAGGCTAATTAATCAAAGCAACTCCGTTTGGGACGCGAGAAGAAAAATTGTGTTAGCACAACAGAAACCTAAGATGCTTTAGCAGAACGATTGTGTCTATGAATTATGGCTTTTTAAGGACGTACCGCACTTTCTTATTGAGTCTGTTTAATTAGCATTCATCAATGGTACGAGGTTTTGCATCACAGTGCAATGTTAATTAGAACTTGCTGGCAGAATTTTGTTTTATATTGTTAAAAACGTTTAGCAATATTATAATGATGTGACGAAGAGGGATTTCAGTTACACGTTTTGGCAGAATGATTGCAGGAATTTTGGAGAAGTCATTATGTCTACAGGCGGCAAATAAATCACGGACAACAATATAGTGTGGAATGGCAGCAACAGACATTTCTGAGGCATTTTACGGTGACTTTTGTATAATGACTATTTTTCTGGAGATACACTTCAGGGCTGAAATAGCCTTCTGGAAAATGAATCTATGTATCAAAAGGAGCAAACTTGAGACTGCTAATTCAGAGACAAAACAACAAAGGCAGCCAGGAGACATCATCAGAGAGGGACTGATCTGGCAGGAAGTGGTTATGAATAGTATAATTAGCACATTTCGCTCTCTCTCTCTCACTCTGTTTTTGAAGGATAGAGAGTTGTGTTGTGTATGTTGCTCAGATTAATCATGTTTCACATCTAATCCCTCGACAGCTCAAATTCTTTAGCTTCAGTTCTCTCTACAAATTTCATCTTCTATTAATATAGGAGGCAGTTTTCAATAGCAACAGGCACTTTTCCACACCCAGTAAGATTTTAAAACAAACATTCCAGTCCATATATTATGAGAAAAACCCCAAAATTGAGAAAGAAAAGTGAAATGGACAAAAAAGATTAAATGAAAACGTTTAAAAATATATTTTATGACCTAACTAATGTTTTGAAAACTTTTCATATCATTTATATATTATATATATCATATATAATATATAAAAAGTTTTTAAAAAAGTTTTTTTTGAAAGAGAAGTTTTACAGAAGATTAGCTAACATTATTTGGATTATAAAATATATCTTTAAACATTTCATAGAGTATTTTTTGTTTATTTCACTTTTACCTAATTTTAATAAATGAAATGTTGCTTTCTCAGCGTTGAGGTTTCTCTCATACCTAGGCTTTTTAACTTCTAACCTGAGTGCTGAAACCAACAAGAAAAGTACAATTCTGCAATTATATTTTTAGTTAATTTGGTATTTTATATTTACAGCTTGTAATTTTGTACATGAAAAGCCATCAGAGCAACAGATCTCCAGTTAGCCACAATACGAATATCTGTCACTAATCAAGGCCATAATAGAATCCTTATTTCAGGACATGTGATAAATGTCTTAACACTGATAAAACATTCTTTTTTGATTACATTTCAAGTGCCACCTATGAAGAATCGCCCATGTGCTGTTATCTGTAAACTCAACAGAGCCCAATCACCATCCATTCTGTCCCTGATTAAAACCTTCACCTCTGATGTCAGCGTGGAATTCTGTGCCATTCGTGACAGCAATAATGAAAAATAAAACAGCGTCAGTGACTGTTTTCCCCTTTGCCGAAACGAACCCTTTCCGTCCAGCTGCCTTACCGAAGTCTGCTATTAAATCTATGAAACCAAACCAAATGTCCACACGTCAAAAAGTGATTTGAAAGCTGTAAGAGTAAATTACTTTTCCCAGGTTTTATCGCATTGTGCGCGCGGTGTGTTTGTAATTGTAGCTTTTCGCCTTTGACAGATCAATAAGAGCTCTGAGTTTCTCCGTTAGAATTTGTGGTTGTAATGTTCCGTACTGTGAGCACGACTATAGCAGCAGTTAGTCAGCACATTCATTCCAGCTCAAAATAATCAAGGCGAGAAACAAAAACCTCTATTACAGTAGATCACACAAGCCTTGTGGAAGAAACTGACTTTGAGCCTGTGGATAAATGCAAGCCTTAAATACTGTACCATAACCTTAAATATTCCTGAACGTGGAAAATGGGATAAAAAGTTTACTGTGGCATAAATGTTTTATGGCTCATACATTGCTCTTTCACAGCTCATTACATTTGAGTTCTCAGTTAGGTTTCATAAAAGTCTTGATGTTGTCTCAGATGTTTACATTTAAAATTGTTTGTAGGAGCAAAGAGTGAGTAAATTATAGATTTTGTTAAGAGCTGTAAAATTCATGTGAACCGCACAGATCAGACAATCTCTTGAAGCATTCGATGAGAGATTGAGTTCATGTTAAAATCTAACTTTTATTTGCACATGTCAGCATCTACAGAAACATCTGAACATATTTCAAGACTTTATTGAAATCTCTTCTAAAACTTCAGAGGAAACACAAGTTGAGATTACTGGGTCTTTTTCTCAAGAGAAAAAAGCAGGAGAGTTAAGCAAACACTCAATTTGCTTTCCATTTAATCTGTATTCAAAAAAAAATAACATTTTGAATGAGGCAGTCCTTCGAGACCGCACTAGAACCCAGTTTACATTACTGGAACATTCTGTGACTGTGCTGAAAGCACTGAAGACCCCTCGGAGCTGATTGGCAGCTGGTTTCATCCCGACTGTCATCTCCACCCCGGTCCAAACAGCATCAGAACCAACTCCAACAAATTGAGAGCAGCACCCATCTTTAATTTAGAAATATGCCCTCGTCAGACCCAAAGGGAGTTTGTTTTTTTATGTTCCACATGCGAAGTGATTTAGACAGGGTTCAAAACAGGCTGCCAACCTGTGCAACTGATGCAGGTCTGTTACTGTGGTCTGAGACCATGCGGTACTCCGCCCCGTGTCACATCCGTGGCCTGGCATTTCTCAGACAAATGTTAACATGTCAGTGGGCGGTGGGCAGAAGGCAGCGTGATGGCTGACATCGGTTTCAAGAGCGTCACGGAGCCGCGGTGCGACGTGGACAAATTAACAATATGCAAACAAGGACCTGCCAGTGTTGTGTTTACTCACAGAGTGCAGACATTGTCATGGGGAATTTATTCACGGCCTCGCCACAGAAACATGACTGTAAAGCAGCGCACAGCAATTAAGTTTTTATCACGCCGCAGCCAGCGGCCCCCCGGCCCCCCTCCCAGCATGCACAGCATGTGTGGGCTGATGATTTCAATCTTATTCTGCTTTGCTTCTGTCTACGCATGGATCAGTAAAACGCCAAGGCAACGCAGAGGAAAAACACGCCTCACCTCCACGCGTGACAGATCGACAGCCCCACGTAACGCGCGGAGGTGAGGCGTGTTTTTCCTCTGCAGGTGATGTCATTTAAACGTCAGTATGAATCAAAATGATAACCTTAAGTCGTGTCCGCTTATTGTTTTGTCATTCGTTTTTATGTCTGCCATTTTCAAAGCGATGAGAAAAACATTGTTAGGCTGATGGGAAGAGTATTTAAGCAGATGTTTGTTGTAATGCTAACATGCTTTATATTGTGCTACAGAAAAACAGACAGAAAAGTATGAAGCAGACAGACTCGAGTAGACCTCCGAAGATGGATAGATACAGTCATTACCTTAAGGACTTATTTCCACCTCCACTAAACTTGTCCTTCAAAAAGAGATTCTCATTTTGTGCAAAGACATATTAATAGGTCATATCAAAGATTTAAGAGAATGAAAAAGTGTACATATATTAAGTCCTATATATATACTGCAGTATAATGTTACCAAAGTAATGTTACTATTATTATATATAAATAATAATAGTAAAATAATAAGAAGACATATACAGTATATATACAATATATATAGTATACTATACCTATAATGTTAAGATCTCATCCTTTAATAGAAGCATAACTGCGGGCCACCTAAATGTTGAACAGAAAAGTTGCATTTAACACACTTTTTTTTATTTCCAATGCATGTTGACAACAACAGGTACAGTAACTACGCCTCCCTGTGGTTTCTATGGCAAATCCAGACCCAAAAATCAATACCCCCCACTGCTTCCTTCAACCCAATCCATCACCACCTCCACAACACCCTGGGAACACTAGCAGAAAAATGACAAATGCACCCATCATGTCATCTACGTCCACCATAGCTGGAGTCCACGAGTCCATGGTGCCGTCACTTAGCTGCTGACATATATATATTATGACACGGGCCCCTACCACTTTAGTCAGGCTGCCAGTGGAACAAGTGTGTGTAGAAGTGTGTGAGTGTGTATTCAGGCCAGAAGTCTGGGTGAACTCTCCAGGGACTCTCATCTGCTCAGACCCAGTTAGTCCTGTCACCCAGGACGGGCCACAACATTCATCAGCAAGCACCCGTCCGCCCTCACCCCAGGTGTATGACACACAACAGTACGTTGGGTTCCATGCTAACCCTTCAAAAAAAGTTGAAAAAGTGCACTGGCTACAACATCCTGTGCCACAAAGGTTGAAATTGTTCATCTTGACGATTTCAAAGGCTTTTTAATAAATTGGCAGAGTTTTAAGAGAACTGAT
The DNA here is from genome assembly GCA_036877625.1 of Ambastaia sidthimunki. Lineage (NCBI taxonomy): Eukaryota > Metazoa > Chordata > Actinopteri > Cypriniformes > Botiidae > Ambastaia > Ambastaia sidthimunki. The sequence goes on along the minus strand of JAZGTK010007163.1, from coordinate 5,291 downwards.
TTTACATGCACAAACATGCAAAGAATGGCTTCACTACAGCTGTCTTCCAGTTACAAGTGCTGTGTGTGGAGTTGTTGGCAAGCTAGTGAAGGAATATAGCTAGCTAACCTATTAACCACTGTACAAAATAATTAGGGAAAGCTAAGCTTAAAGCTTAAAGCTACTAAGTAGTTAAGTAGTTTGGTACACTACAACCTCAAAACAAAAGCAGCTTGTTACAAACATGTGTGCAAACATTAAAAAAAACAAGTATTGCACAATCAAAGACAACGTTTACAAAAGCCTAAATTTGAAATAAAAAGTATTATGATTTAAAAAAAATACATTCAGCAAATCAATAATTAATCAGATTATGTTAATTAGACAAATTAATAAAAAAACTTGTGAATTAACATTACCTAATCAATAAAATAGCTTTGCTACTTTAATGTAAGCAATAGCAACTATCGCCATATGCAGCTGAGAAATGAGTGTTTTACACTCCAGTGGTGATACGTTACCCATGCTCTCTCCACCACACTGTACACAAAAGATTTCATAAAGGGGTGGGCCATCTACCCACCTCTGCCCCTCAGCCACATAGCCACCTGCAACCAAAGGTTAGGTCTTCTGTGAATTGTAATCAATTCAAAGCCCTCCCCCACACTTTCCTTCACAAACTGTCCCAAACACTGCGTCACATACACAAACCCTCCGTTCGCCGCTTCGACCTGTCCTTTAAATGTCAGCCGTGAACGCGCGAGGTCTTAGCGATGCAAAGATGTTTCAATGAACATGTCACAGTTACACGGCCCTTAAATGACACATCCGCTATGCCTTTGAAGTTTAAAACTGGAGACAGTGTTTGACCCGGGCTCCTGTGGTACTCGCAATAACCAATGTTCTCCATATATTCATGAAAGCGTCTTATGGTCAACATGAAGATCTAGCAAACCTGTGAGATCCTAAAAATGTAGTATAACAACAGCTACTATTTGATAACATCTTGTGCCTTCATATTAATATCCAGTATTGTATATTTCAGTTTAGATATCGTGACCCTTTCATGGTGTTTTAGGTAAAATGCATTTAGGTAAAATTCAAATGTTATCTTGAACTGAGACTTTGCATTAAAGATGAACCTGACAGACCACAAAAGACACTCGACTGTTCTGCTCAACTGTCTATTGAAAGATTTGAAAGAATATTTTCTTCCACTTCCACACTTTTACAAATGGTCCCTAACCAAGCAATTCTTGGCAATATCTGGTTTCTGACTCTGAATCTATCCCCAGAGGAAGAGGCATTCCTTGTTTATTGCTGTTCTTGCAGAAACTATACCGCATAGCTAAAATATCATTTTAGAAGTCTCATTAAAATTTCATCAGTCCTGGGCTATCGACATTTTGAAAAAGCATTGTTTTCTTACAGCTCATCTTAACTGGATTCATCCATAATGACAGTCCATCCTATTAAATAGTAAGTGACTTCAGTATGAAGCTGGTCAGATGACATCTACATAAGTACATTACTCTCACTGGGCAGGTGCTTGCTCAGAGTTTATCACACACACACACACACACACACACACACACACATTTGTTTAAAGAAATCATTACACTTACACTGTTACAATCTTTCCCACACACACACACACTCCATGCATAATCTGTATAAATACACACCATCTCACCAAAGAATGTCATTGCACTCACAATCCCCCACACACACACACTCTGTTACAATCCCCCACACACACACACTCTGTTACAATCCCACACACACACACACACACTCTGTTACAATCCCCCACACACATGCTGTTACAATCCCCCCCCACACACACACTCTGTTTCAATCCCCCCAACACACACACAGTCTCTATGCATATTCTGTGTAAATATACACTCTTACTTTTTTTAAAGAAATCATTACACTTACACTGTTACAATTTTTCCCACACACACACACACAGTTATATTTAAAAGGTATTATTGACACTCATGGGAAATGCAGAATCCGCTCATATCAGTAGCCTAAAAAACTGTTTTATTTGACATAATACAATAGGTATCCGTGCTACCTCATGGGGTTATCATGGTGAGATCACATAATCAGCTAAATACTGCTTCCTTTGTTTTGAAACACCTTTACAATCAGACACATTTAATTGTAGAACAAATTACGAATTTCTGATTACGGATAATAAACCCAAGATGACCGTCATATTGGCTAGCGTAAGAAAAATGACTAAATACATGTTTCAGAAGTTTAAAAACACTTCTGACCTACATTTTCACATACTAAGTTTCACTAAATCATCAGGCTAAGCTTCCAGTGTAATCCCCATTAGTGAATGTGCTTACTCATACACCCTGACCCAACACGATCTTCTCAAACGCCAGCTCCCCTCCTCACGCTCAAAGAACGAGATGAGGTCCACCGACACTCTTGCCTCAAAGCAAAATGAACGCAGAGCGAAAAGACATGCCCGACAGTCAGCTCGCAAGCTGTGGGTCGTATGTCTTTTATCACCCCGTCTCTTCAGAACCATCAGAAGAATTTCTAATTATTTTCACTCTCCAACCTCATAAAACATGTCGTCCAACAGAGAGACCATATTTTCGCTCTCCGCATTAGACGTGGATCGCAACGATCCTGTTTGTAATTATCAATTCATTTGGGAATATGGGATTTTCTTTAAAAATAAAGGATTGTTTTTCTCTCGGACGAAACCACATCACACACTATCAGACATAGGCCTTTATTGTAGCTCAAAAACCAAGAGAATGGAAACTGAACAATAAGGCGCCACTGATGGAGTCTGCGAGTCCCCGAGGAAGAGAGTTCGTTGTTTGAAGATAACGTGCGTTTTTTTTCCCTCTGCACTCAAAGGAAGGGAAGTTCTGTCGGAGCATCTCGAATGACACATGAGGTCTGGGCAAATCATTTATGAAACACTTTTCACAGGAAAACATTACATGGTGTGGAAAGGAAAAAACATACACCCGTAATGGAATTCAGGGGGGGAAAGCCATAATGCTTAATACAATAAGCTGGATATGTGGCAAAGAGGGATTGCAACTTTCTTGACTGCGTCAGAATTGGTTGAGTGAGCAATTTATCACAGTTATGTCTGTGTTTCATGGTTTGGACAGTGAGATATCTGAGCATGGTTTCTAAAGTACCCACTAATGCAACAAATGGGGAGAATTGTGCATATGCAGACAAGATTTGATTGAAACAAAAAGCAATACGTTTATGGAAAACTAAGTGTTCCATTGATTCCCCCCCAAAAAAACGTTATTGGAACGCATGGCAGAACTTTGAACTGTAATTAACCTCAGTGCTAATTTGGAAAGCTGGGTTTGGTTCTTTTATACCAATCCAAGATTACGTTAATCTTAGCTTGCGGCGTTAATAATTATCCATGTCTGTATGTGTTAAGATGAACTCATTATCATAAACAGAGGGGCACATCATAACAGACAGCCGGTGACTGCTGCGAGTGATTACAGACGATGACAATACAGATGATGCTCATTGTCATCATAATCACAATCAACACAAGACTTCCTTTGATGATAATACAACTCAACGATGTGCTTCATTATTGCTCAAAGCAGGTCAGGTCATGGGCCGCCGATCTTGCACATGCAAATGCCAGATGCTCTCGAAGCAGAGAAAGTCCTCTAAAGATGTTCATCAGCGTGCTGTTGGCCTCTCTTCACCTCTGCTTTCTGACGGAGCCGATATGAACAGAGAAATCTAATGCGGTTTTATTAGAGGAACTAGGTACAGTAGCACTCACAACTCTCCCACAAGAGGAGGAAACACACCGTGCAAACTGCAGGCTGCACAAATTGTGCGTTCTCACTTGGTTTTCGCTATTACTTCGTAAATCAGCGTCTGAAAGAACAATGTGTGCAAATAAACAAGACCATCAGCAGCAATTAAATCTTCAGATTTGTGTTTGAAAACTTTAAATGAAACTTTTTGGCAAAGATCAGCGAACTTGTTGGAACTCTCAGATGAAAAAGTAAATAAATAAAAACAAATAAAAGGGGGCTTTTTTTCGTTCATTTATTTTCCTGTAAACTGGACAGAGGACAGTACAGTATGTGGAGATGTTTAAACAAATGAAGACAAAATCCTGCAAAACACAGAAAGTTCCATGTTTTCCTTTTCCCTTATAGCTTTTATTTTGTTTATCCATTTAATATACTTTAGCAGTGACAGGCCTATGCAAGGACTAACAATAACTGTTTACAGTGTTGGGAAAGCTACTAACTATAACTTCCCAAACTACAGAATACTCATAACTGAAAGCAGTTAACTACAATCAAGCGTTGCCTCCAAAAGTTGCTATCTACCAATATTCAGAGATAAAATAAGTGTTTTAATATACAGCTATTAATATTGTAGCATATTATACAACATGTATGTAGCACTATGACAGTCACTGCTTCTCTTAAAAAGTCAGATAAAGTCTTTTATTAGAATCAGAAAAATGTATATTATTTTCAAAAAAGCTACAGTACGGTTTAACCAGCTGAGCTTCTCTCACACCACTAGAAAAGGTAGTTGAGTTAGTAATGGTGCAGCTTGTAACTACCTAGCATTAGAATCACAACAACTATAGCTGAACCAGTCCATACACTTCCATACAGTATGGTGCTGATACTAGCACTAAAGGGTCTGCCCTGTTTACAGGTTCCATAAAACAGTGGGTGCTGGTACTATTAATGTAAAATACAGTTCCACAGCCAGCATTAACATGGCTTATGGGACAGTCAATAAAACAGAAAACAGCAGCAGTCCAGTGTAAACTCAGCCTGCCATTTATAAATAAATAAGGAGAGGCATGAATAAGTAATACAAATAATAATAATAAATAAAAAGCCAGTGTGTGCTCCCCCAAAGTGAAGTAACAACGTTGAGTTAGCTCACAGTAAGATGCAGAGGTGAGTTTAGATGCCGTGTGTTGTTATAATACAGTCCCCAGATGCCGGGCTGTGTGCGTCTGAAGTTGTGTTGTGCCCACTGTGAACACAACACAGGAAAGAGTGCAGGGGAAACTCAATGTCATTATATGGGGCCGTGAGATGCGAGTGGCTAGGCACTAGTGAATATGAAATGTGCTTCTCATTTGAAAAGCTGGCATGACTATATTCCAGCAATATCTCAGGAGACACCCCAGCCCATCTGCAGTTTGAATGCAGTACACTGTACGCCCTCGAATGCATTTCAATACATTTGCACAAAGTTATCAAAAAGCTAATGCTATTTCTTAAGCATTTTAATTGCACTTT
>JAZGTK010007162.1:0-19736 GCA_036877625.1 Ambastaia sidthimunki | reverse complement strand
TACCAGCCACACACATACTTGGATACACACAAAGGATATTTGATCCCACAATGCAATGTGCTTGACCTTTTATTTCCATTGTGAAAAATAAACAGTAACATGATTATTTGATCAGACAAAATTGGAATACAATGGCAAAAGAATACTGAATAACTTAAAAGTCATTTTCAGACATAAATCAAACAAGATCATATCATTGTCATGTGTTAAAATGTATATAGCTGGACAATGCATTGTTTCAGATACTATTTTACACTATACAGTAAACACTATACAGTATATACTGCAGTATTTAGTAACCACTATGCGAGTATTCCATTTCGAACCCAGCTCATGATTAATTCCCAACCAAAGACAGATATCAGAGCAGGCACAAAGTCAGAGGTCGGGGCTGAAGGGTCAGATCACATGGGCCGCTGAGTGAAGTTTAATAGTCAATTAAGGGCATTTGTTGATGTGAACCCACCCCCAAAACTGGAGAATGGTGTACTGGCAGTGAAGGTTAATTAACATATCACGGAGGAGGGCCATCACAGATCGGATTCCAGTCGGCTGTAGACTCCCAGGCCACTGGGAGTCAATGCTAACACCTGTGCCTTCCGCTGGGACAAATCACACACTGACACAATCATGACACCATAACACAGTCCAAACACACACACACACACACACACACAGCAGATTTAATCAGACTCCCCCCACCCTCAGTGTTTTTTCACATACACACAGGCAGTTAGTACACACACATGCTAATTTCACACTCTGTAAGTGTGAAGCCCGTCACTCCGGGCTCAGATGCAGTCACAGATGGCTGAAAGGAATGGGCTTTTGATATTGTTTCTAAAGCCCCTTTTCATTGTAGCAGCTCTTGAACCGGCCCACCCTGAGCAAGAACATCTTTCACTGTTACACCAGAATCAAAAAATGCTGTTATCAGATAAGTTCATGGGGTCAAGATCTGCTGCACTAGTGTATGTCATTTTAGGTAATTAAAAATAATAAAATGAAATTATAATAATTAAGTATTTTTGTCCTGGTTTTTAGTAAAAACATATAAAGATCTTTGCAAAACATTCGGTTTAATTAAGAAGCATAAAGGAGTAAAAGACTTCAACTTATATATAACTTACACATTCATTAAACTCATTCTATATATTTTTTAAAGAATGTATTAAACATTATATTGGTGCTGCTGTTGTTTAATAGCAGCAACAAACCACTCGAGACACTATTACTCACCACCTCAAGTGACTTATTGCTTTATTGATTGTATGGCGGATTTTAGTAACGAATCTATGTCTTTATGGATGGTCCCATTATGAAGACATAAACGCTGAGGCTGGGCCACCCATGTCTGGGTCTGGATCAAGGGGCAACAGATGGATCAATTTTGGGAAGCTTGCTAGATGAAGCTTCTAATCCTCTGCGCAGGTTTGCCAAAGTCTGGTTCAGCTATCATACACAACACCCTTGTTTATATGCATATGTGTACCGAACACATATTTGAATGTGTATACATATAAACAGACCTTTTACAGTTGTAAAGCTCATTATATATTTGGATGCTACCAGCCCAATACTAATCATGGTTGACAGGGTTGAATGAGGTAGATGAGGGTCTCTAGCATCCTGGTCTCAGAAATACCCTCACTAATGCCAGGCTTGTTAGGGTCTGGGCTGCAGCTGTGCCCATTGATGGGTTGTGCCATCTGCCAAACAGGCCTCTGGGATTGAGAAACATACAGAGACCTTTAATTGGGTTCTGAGCAGGGAGAAATTGCCCTGGCGGTGTGCTGTAGCAGATAGACTAATGACAGTGCTCTGCTGGTGAATTCTCACTGAAAGCTTTCTGTAGCAGTGCACTTAATGGGGTCATATTCTGCACTTTTGTACCATTTTATTATTTTCCCCCCTCAGGTCCACTTACAGCTAATGTTAGTTAAGGTTTCTTGTTCCAAAAGTAGTCATTGTTTAGTTTTCCATGAAGGTTCCATTTGTACTACTGTACCTTTAAGACTTACCTTATTTTTATGGGTTTATTATAAATGATTTCTATTATTCCATTCTGTTTATTTATTTGTATTCATTCATTCTATTTATATATTTTGTAATTAATGTGCTCTCAAAATCTTCATCTTGCCCTCTTCCACTTCCCCCCTGGAACAGCAGATCATCTCTGCCAGCTTGGACACAGCCAGAGCTGTTAACCACGCCCCTCCAAAGGTCAGTCTGCTGTGAGCTTTAAAACGCCTACTTTTCTACACCCAATCAATGCCTATTGGAGAAAACAGGCCACGCCCATCATTCATAATTTCATTTTAAAATCTGTCAGAACACTATTTACCAATTAGCTTTTTTGTTGTATCTTTACTTTATTATTTAATTACAATTTGTATTTAAATAATACTTTCTATACATATAAAAGGAATCAATTATGTTTATTTTCATATATAACCTACATTTTCACAATTAATTAGGTGACGTAACATTTGCCCTGTAGTCCTTGTATGGCAGGTACATGAGAGTAATTATCATCGTTTTGCTGAATGAGCGGCAATATTTTCTGCGCATTGCGGCCTCTCCTATTTGGGTCCATCAAGATTTTTTTTTGGGTCCACTCATCATTTTTAATATTATCTTTGCTAAACTTTCCGAATTAATCGCGTCGGATTTGCTGGACACGCCCACATTAGGGGTCGCTTTGGGTGTGTTCGACTTAAAGCGGCGGTGCAAAGTCTTGTGAGAGTGATTTGAGACCTTATGCTTGTGAATCGCTGTCGCGGTATTTTTATGTCATACGCCAGTTGGACTCCGCAGCGCCGCTTTAAGTCAAACACGCATTCTGTTGTGTCACCGGAAGTCTTCCATCGAAATGAATGAAATCGTGTCGCCGTCTGGCTGGTTGTCTAGCTGCATGAATGCGGTTTCATATAATTATGTTATTTAATTACTTTCTTTTTTAAAGCGACATTAGAAACTATAGCTATATACATGATCAGCCCTTTTTGTGATCTTAAATCAACAATGTTATTTGACCATAACCTCTTTCCATCCCTCGCTGCGTGTTTTCTACAGTTACATATAAATCCAGGCTTTGTTGACAGTACACATACAGTAACGCTGCTGTTGGTATCAGCTTCTTCACTAAGAATGAAACTTCAAGACGAGGTGAGTTTGCACTCAACACAGAGTCAATCTGGCTCTACCACCCAAAGGCTTTGGAGCTTTTAATGAGTTACAATAAATTTTACCTTATCTCCTCTGCCAGCTGCTTAATGTAAACAGACACCATCTTGCAAAACCTTCCCACCATGCTTTAAAGCTTAGCTTTAGGTCTGATGATAGTATTCAATATGAAACGAGAAGTCTGGCAATGTGCAGCTTCTTTCCATTTAGTTACATTTTGCAAGTAAACTGTAAAATGGGAGATTTAGTTGGAGAGTGTAGAATTCCTTGGAATATCTAGGAATGTTGTGTTTCGTAATAGCTGAGATTACAAACCATGGGAATTTTTATAGTTATGGGCATACACAAATGTTTCATGCAGTGTTGAAATATACAAGGTTTTATAATCTGAAGATTTTTTTTGAACCCGGACCACTTTCTGTCAGATTGGTGTATTTTAGTTCTAAAATAACTTGACAAACTGAATTAGGAAGGAAGCAATTTTTTTGTGTGGGAAGAAATTTTCTTTTTTCACTTTTTTCCCAAAGGTATCACTGATATTAAAACTAATACTTGGATCCAAATGATCTGAGGCATTTTCTGCTTTGGCTGTGTTTCAGCAGTATCTCATTAGTAAGGTTTCCTAGATATAAGTCAGATTTGGGTTTTATTTCCCTAGTGAAATTATTAAAGGCTTTGAACAAGATTCAATAAAGTAAAATCATGCACGTTTCACACATTTCCTGAAACCCGGCAAGCTGTCTATCCAGATACACTATTTAAACTGCACAAAAATGGTCTTTAATCGTTAAGTATATGTAGCTTCCTTAATTTTAACAGCTCGTGATTTTTATTTGCTTTTCATGTCATTCCTTCATATTTATACATTGATGATTTAAAGCAAAATGCATTCCCTTATATTCCTAAACGAAGCTGTCACATTTGCCTTAAAATAAAAACGTTCCAGTTCCTTGGTTCAGACATCCGACTCCACAAGGACTGTCACTCTGTGTTTTTGAAAAACATTGTTTTCTTTTTCTTTCCCTGTAGTCACTTGTGTGATTATGGTTGAATGGCTTTTCAAAGAGTGAAGCCTCTGGGTAATAGGCTCGGCTCTTTGAGTGCATGACCCCTGAAGAACTGGGGCTGTTACAGGAGAACAATAACAAACAGGATGTTGGCAAGGACTGATGCATTCTAAAGCCTCTTAATCAAACATCATGATTTACATTCAGATGGAAAGCTGTGTTTATATACTCATGCTGGGTGGTGCGTTTATCTATTTGGACTTACACTGAGTGAGAAACCTGAACCATATTTAGGGACCAGATTACCATGGGGGTCATTTTTGTCTTTGACTACTAGCAACAGTGTAGAAATGTGTTGTCAGGCTTTGATCTTTCTTGTGGGTTGAGCTGTTCTTTATTTGACTAATTAAACCAGTTCTTTTTTAATTATTATGTTGTGTGTCTAAAATTAAATACTAATTTTTATTAGGAATAGTCAGCCCGCTATGACCATGAGTTTAAACACGTCCTAAATAGCTACTGCTTTAAAGGGATTGGTTATCCGGAAATGAAACCTCTGTCAACAGTAAATATAATGAAAGTGTATGGTGACAAGGTATCAACATTTCCCTATTATACAGGCTAAACAGCACAATGGTGAGTAAAAGATGACAGAAATTACATATTTGGACAAACTGTCCCTTTTACCACTCTTTGCTGGCTGTTTATTGCTCTGGACATGACCTTTGACCCCTTTTTCAGGAGTTACACAGGGGTCACTAGCTTTCGACTACTCAACCGTGAGAGAGTGGTGAGACAGGGGTCAGGGCGGTTCATTGTTGAGCAAAGACCAGCTGGTGTGGTGTGGACATTGTTGGACTATAGTTTAATGCACTTTTGCAGTAATGTGCTGTTTGACCAGCTGAAGAAGATGGGAGGAAGTCTGAGGAGCAAGCTGTTGTTACTGCTCATACTTTGAGTTAGGAATAACCTAATCTTAAGTATTAAGTGATCAGTGTTACAGTTTTCATCTGGCAGAAACAGGAAAAATCCCATAGACTTCCACTAATGGAGGAAGCTGAACCATGTTATAGAAACCTGGGGTTGGCTATTTTGAATGGGACCAAAAACAGTTCCAGCAGTTGTGCTTATTAACAGCCCTTAACCATGGCAAAATACAATGCCTATGGTTTTAACCTCCTCTTAAATATCTTGAGTAGGTAGGTAATGTCTTACCGAATTTCTTATTCAAAGTTCTTATGCTCAGCTAAGCAATTCTACCAACACTGCTAAAAGGGAGAGAAAGTGAGAGATATTAAGGAGGAGAGAGATCTGAGTGGGTGAGAAAACGCCATCTCTCTTCTGCTATCTCTCTCTAATGGAGTGATATCAGTGGTGTTCAATGACAGATTCATGAGCAAGCATTTGGCATTTAAAAATCAGACATCAATAATCCCTCCGTGCTTCGCAGATGTCTGCGATTGATTTATCTGCCTGTACAAATGGGGCCACATCCCTCCCCTTCACATTTTAATAGAAGGCAAAAATATTGCTTCCTGTGCCTGAAGGGGGGGGAGGGGTGTCTGAAGTCCGACTGTTCTTTTTAAATACTAGAGTTCATGCTCTTCTCTAAGTGGTTTATGTCTTCATCACATTCTGAAATGTGACGCAGATCAGATTTCTGGGCAGTGTGAACACAACAAACTGATGAAATAGGATTTGGGTTCTAGATCCAAAATGGCAATGTGACCGCTGTGTGAACTTTTGGATATGTGAATCCAGCTTCTGTGTGTAAGATGTCGGGCAGCATTTGTGCTTTAATGACCATTAATGAATGAGGCTTTAAATCATGGGGCTTATTAAAAAAATGGTATTATTTATTTTTACGTTTCTAACATGCTCAGCAAATGCATATGCAAGTATATTTATAGTATTAACAACTTTTTCCATACATATGTATGTGTATGTATGTTTGTGTGATAAATGGATGCACAGTGAGAATGGTTTTCTTTATGCAAAATATATTTTAATTTTTTTCCCAGGCATAATTTGTCATTTTACCACAATACAGGACCAGATCTTCATTTTCTTTAACCAATTTAAAGAAAATTGATTCTTTAACCATCAGAGATCAAGCAATTAAACTAGTCTTCAATAAGAAAGTGATTTCTTTCATCAGCAAGTCTAGCCAAATGCTCAGAATAGGAGCCTGTTAAAAAGCTAAAATCTCACACAATCTGTCATTTAGAGGCTGGGAGTAAGACATGCCATTTGTCTTAGCCCACAATGATATATTTAATCCATCCGGTTTATCAGACTAAACGAAATATATGAAAAGAGAAGAAACTGTGTATCTATCCTGCATGCTAAAGTGCTGGTCCAAAAAGCAGATCCATTGTTTTAAGTCTCCATAAATAATTACAAGGACTGCAGTAACCAGTGGTAGAAAATGGTTTTAATGAGTTTTTACAAGTCACTTTCTGTGGTTTGACACTTCTGTCAGCTAGTGGATAGTGAGAATAGCAGCCCTGCCTTTTTGTGCTTTGGCTAACTGGCCTGAAGCCAAAATGTGGCTCTTTCTTAACTGTTATAAAGACTGGCAGGGTAAAGATAGCCTTGTGTGGCTATGACTGTGCTATTTGTCACATAAAGACTTCCCTTAAAAGAGCGAGAAAAGGAAGATAAGACAGAGGAAAGTCAAAGAGGAGGAAATTAGCAGCACGCTGCAGTGAAAGATAAGCAAAAAAATTGCAAAAGATGGGGGAAGAGAGATGAGCGATGTGTTAAGACAAATGTTCCGTCTGACAACATCCTCAGCAGTGTATTGTGTACATAAATCACTCAGTTCATTATTGTTGAGCTGTTGTTCCTTTCAGACTTAATGTTGCACAGTTAAACCTTTGATTGATACCATAAAGTCTGGTCTACCTTGCAACTCCTTCTGGTCAAGAACCACCCACTTAGAATGGCCAACAACTTTTCTATCCGAAAGTAATTATTTCACAGATACAACCTTGAAAACAAAGCAGGATATACATTTATGTATATTTCTGGCACCGTAAGTGCCTCGTTCTCACTTTCAAACACTCAATACTATGCACCTCCCAAATTTTGTCAGGACCGATAATTAGTTCTTTCTCATTGTAGCAGTCCAGTGAATAATGAGATGTTCATAACAATTCATGCTCCTCTCCCGTCATCCTCAAAGAAACAGATTGAAGTGGGCCACCTGTCTGCTCGTAACCCTGTATGCACAGCTGTGTCTGCCGCAAGTTCACAGATATCATGACAAACCCCTTCATACACAAGCACCCTAGAAAGAAATCCCTTATCTTTCACGGTGATACTATTACCACCTGCTCCTCAGAAAGCTGTCAGATGAAAAGCATTGCAAAAGGTTTTATACAGGCAGTGGAACAACTAATTTGATCATTCTTAAATAAGAAACACCTTCTAAAGTATTCATTGTTTCCTGCTGTCCTGATAGATGAATACACTTTGGTCTATCTCCATATGTTGTTGGTCTCTCTCCATGAGTTGGGTCTAGGTGGTCCTAAACCTGCACCTTTAGCCAAACTCTGAATTCTCAGAGTTTGACAGTTACGTCTTGACTCAACCAAGGGGTACAAAGAAGATACAAATGTCCTAGTTCCTCTAAGACATGGACTTAACTAGGCTATCCCACAACCAACCAGTGTTCCATCTGTGCACCTGTGTTTACCACAAACCCACAAAGATCATAACGAACTCCTTCATCGACAACAGTCCTGGAACACACACCTCAAGCATCAATGTTTACTGTATATCTGTGCAGAGTCTCGTTCTGTTATTCTGTTTTTGCCTCTACTGTTTCTTTATCAAGTTGTTGTTCCCCCAGCTAACAAACTACCTGTTAAGAATGGTGGTAGCAGGATGGAAACAATTATTCTTTGCAATCACTTCTTCAACAAAAAATGCAATTGTCTGCACTGGATAAAAAGATTCCTGTAAGTTCAATAGATGCTTTGCTCCCATTGGCCTCTTTCTTGACTTCTTGTACTGTAAGACTTTCTGTCAATTTCTCCATCATCTATTTCATGCTGGAGGCAGGCTACCATGTACTGCCCATTTCAAAGCTTTTCTATTGAATCGATTTCCCAGCTTTTACTGGATCATCCAAGTCCTTGGCCAAGTCTCTGTTTTTTCTTATTAAGATATTCTCTTGAGGATTTACCAAAGTGTTGGGATTCATTGTCTTTGTGCAAGGTCACATAGAGTTTAGCTTCAGCTTTTTAACAGATACATGCTTTTCAAGTACACAGTGGTTCGTTCTTAGACTGCAAGCTTGCCTGCAGGAACAGAGGAGACCTTCCACCACCATCAACTTTGGTTTGAGGTTCTTTGCCTTTGACAACTTTGGTGTTTTACCATCTGATATTGTGCCAAAACAGAACCTTTCACTTGTCTGTCCAAAGGACATTGCTCCAGGATCAAGACATTGTTCTGATCTTTACTTGTTGTTTTAAGAGCTAAGGCTTCTTTCACCCTGAACTTGCGTGAACTTATGTGCAAGTTGACCTTGACGAGACTTTTACATAAATACTTTCATGTTATTCTTGTGTCTTGGAAAAATTCCTTAGGCATTTATTGGTCAGCTTTTGGGCTGAACTTTATGTCCCTTATGTGCAATGTTGTTTTCATTTCATAATTTGTGCATTAAAGAGTCTGAGTGTTGGTTGAGTACATTAAAGCTAAAGTAGATCCTTGGCCTCTATAAAAATACTATTACTTTAGTGTAGATTCACTGACTTGTTCAACATACTGTATGTCCAAGCTCTCGATCAAAAGATTATACTTAAAAAGGCTTTGTCACAGTACCAAAATACCCTGGCTATTTTTTAAGAATTTTAAGGTACTAACTATGCAACTAGTTAACAGTTAAAACTGCTTCTTAGTTAACAGAATTTAAGTGTTTCATGATCTCTGCTCAAGTGTCTCATGATATCAACTTATTGATTGTTTTATTTACAAGGTTCAGACTCGGTGCTGCTCTGTAATACGATGTGACAGTAAAGGAAGTGTGAAGTTACTTTCACTCATCACACATTTCATGCCTCAACAAACCCATTAAAGAGTAAGAGAGACATACATGCTCTGTGCCAACCTCGTGAGCTCCCTACCCAGCCCACGTTTTAAGGCATAATATCTTTTAACATGAAAACTGTATGATTATACAAAGAAGTATGCTACCTTATAGATATCTGAGCTTTTGCATGTGTCCTTAATAGATAAGGCAATCCCAATCCCAGAAGGCATTGCTGCAAACCTAGAAAATAAGTGTATAATTAAACAAAAAGGTTTTATTTTGTACTGAAAGCATTAATTAATTCATCTTACCCAGAATTTATGTATTGCTTCTGCTACAAGAGTAGCGTGTTAGCTTAGCAACATGCTAACACGAATCTCTTTCAGAACAAGCAGTGGGTGTTAACAGCCAAGTCTCTTGTGCACTTAACATGAAAACCATTTGTGTTACTCAGGTTTCTGTCTGTGAAGAGGGTCACCCGTGAGATTTCATTTTAGGTGCTGCCTTAGAATGTAGCTGCCTGTGTAGGCAGCAGGACAAAGACAGCTCGCTGCATTTTGAAACTGATCAGCTATATAAATACATCTTAGTGGCTTATGATTTCAAAATGTTTTGATGCGGAAAATGACAGTAATATTTGGCAGTTGTTTGTTATAGATAATCACATTATTAGATCACAGCACTGTTAATTAAAGCTGACAAATCAAAAATGTGCTTGATAGATGATATGCAGTTTGTATAAGTGTTTGGAACATTCATTTATCCTTTGATCATATTGATGGTAAAATTAAAGACTGGGATGCAGTATGCACAACACTCAAAAATAATAGGTCAGTGTCTGAAAGGAAAGTCACAGAGAGGTTGTTTTACCACAGGCTATGTAGGCACACAGCTCTTGTGTCTCTGACTACAATGCGAGTGAGTGTGTGTGTATTCCTGTGTGTATGTGTGTGTTTGTGTGTGTGTGTATCCCTGCATACAGACAGTCACTCTGTATCCAGACAGTTGCCTTGGAGCAACCTGAGGTGAAACAACACTCGCTTGATGGCACAATTTTGATGTGTCAGTTGTGAGTCTTCAGTAATTCTTTGTTTTTTATATTGGTGGCCCGCAACACCAAACAATACATCATCACTTCTGTTGCTAATACCTGTACCAAACACACATTTACCTATTTCTGCTTTTTCCTGCCAACAATGCTTAATTTTGGATTATGACAACTTCCTCCGTGTAACAGTAGGTATTAAATTATACATTGCTATAAATATTTCAAGTTGTAGCACTTTGCTGTAGTTACCTTTAGATGTTCCCAATAGCTGAAATTAAACACACACACACACACACACACACAGTCCTGAATTTTGAAGTGCGCTACACTCAGTTGCCATACTGAAGATAATGGTCACATACTGCTTAGACGATACAGCAAAAAATAATTTTCATTTGACATATATTTGAAACAAGAATACATTTATCTGGTAACCAAGAGAGATCAGGTCATGTTTTCTATATACACATATGTGTGTGCCTGTATACACTGTTATAGCAAGACAGAAAACTGAAGAAAATGCAGTAATGTAATAAATGAGTTAATCATAAATATTGGATGCATTTACTGCAGCTGCTTGCATGCTTGCATTTCTGTATGCATATGCGTATGTGTGTAAATACAGTATGT
This sequence comes from Ambastaia sidthimunki, assembly GCA_036877625.1. NCBI lineage: Eukaryota > Metazoa > Chordata > Actinopteri > Cypriniformes > Botiidae > Ambastaia > Ambastaia sidthimunki. The sequence goes on along the minus strand of JAZGTK010007162.1, from coordinate 8,821 downwards.
GTGTGTGTGCCTGTGTGTGTGTGCCTGTGTGTGTGTGCCTGCCTGTGTGTGTGTGCCTGCCTGTGTGTGTGTGCTTGTGTGCCTGTGTGTGTGTGTGCCTGTGTGCCTGTGTGTGTGTGTGCCTGTGTGCCTGTGTGTGTGTGTGTGCTTGTGTGTGTGTGTGCGTGTGTGTGTGTGTGTGGCAGATCTTCTCTCAGGGCGCAGTAGATATCCTGCTGTTATCTCTATAACTGCCCCCCCTCCCTTCATTCACACACTGAATGGGCTCATGACCGGGTTCCTGACCGCCGTTGCCACAGCGACCGTGTCAGACACATGCTATTTTCTCAATAATTACTCAACAAGGGAGAGGAGGAGTTCGGAGGGCTAGAAGAGGAGAGGAAAAGCCACTGCTGCTTGACTGTGCGTTCCATTTCCTCAGGATTAATGGAGCCGTGTGCAGAGGGATCACCAGTGATGGTTAAATGATTTATTAGGAGAGGTATGAAAGTAAAAAAGAGAGAGATTAATGAGACCGAGGCAATAATGAGGGATGACGAAGTGAAAAAATAAAGCAAATTACTTTATACTGCGTTATTTTGACTGGTGTCGTTGTGTGTTGCCTCCAAGTAACGTGTTGGCGACAGTCTTTTCTTTTGATGAGTGATGGCTTGATTTTGAGTGTCGGCGTCATTGTGGTTTGTATGTAAGAGGGTTTTTAAAGGAACAGGACACCCAAAAATGAAAACTGTCATTCTGTAGTGGCCATACAGAAGATAATCTTGCCATGTACATTAACACAGTGTAATACAATAAGAGCATTTTTCTAAGATTAAGCAAGTTGTAAATTAACCTAAAATGGTTAACATTTCAGTCTGTTTTTGCATATCTGTATATGCAAATCCGTGCATATCTATATCTGTTGACAGATTAACTTGATGTATTTATATGCAAAACAAAAGATATTAACAGATGTTATGGACAGAATGTTCATGTCAACAAGTCTGATCATGTCAAGACTTACAATGAAGTAAAACGCCGCAGGGCATCTTAGCTTTGAGCAAGAAACGTATTGTGGAGAAAAGAACAATGCAGACATTGGCTAATTCTCCATTCAAACATGGCGTGTCCAAAAACACAGAAGCACATATTGTCAGATATGGAAATTGAGTTGATTGTTGAGCGTGCTTCCAAAATTAGTTGTAGTCTTCATTGGACCATCGGTTTTAGTAAAATAAGACCACAGATTATCAATGCAAGCTTTCAGCTGGCTAATAAAGACCAGCGAGAGGACGTTGTCATAAAACTAGATGATCTTGTTAAACTGGATGGTTTAAGTGCTAAGTTATTGTTCATCTGCTTTAAAGACCTTTAAAGGGACCAAGAACAGCTGTTGAGTGTTAACAGAAACCTGTTATTACATGGCAAAAAATGACGTGGTGACCATCAGCTACACCAGGGACCCACAACACTAACTGTAAAGTGTTGAAAAGCTTAAATGACAGCTGTGATCCTAACTAATGTGCAAGATGCCTTCCAACACACCATCATCATAGACTTCCACTGTCTGTTCAGACAGATGTATGTCAAAAATGGGTGTGTGACAATGTTATGTCCATTGATCTTCCCTTTTTAATATTTCAGCTTCACAGAAATATGTAAATCTTGCTAAAAAAAAAGCTCTTTTAGAAAACAAAAAAAACAAACAAAATAATACTATTTTTGGTGCTTTTATTTTAATGGTCAATATGTCTACCATATTAAAAAGAGCAACGTGTACATTCTTATAAACATCTTAGTTGTAAGCTACATGAAGGTAAATAATATCAGTGATTTTACTATACCTTTTATTTTAACAACTGTTCCAACTGTTAGTAAAAAATAAAGAATAATATTAAAAGTTATGAAGGGATGCAACTATTATTGAAGTAAGCTAGTGTATCTGTATGTAGTATGTAAGGGAAAGTGAGGAAAGATGAGCGTATATATGTGACAGCTACACTACAATGAAGCAATATATTGTGAAGATGTTGTAATTGTGAATATGTTCAGCAGTGTGTGTGTGTGTGTGTGTGTGTGTGTGTGATCTGAGCTTTTTGGTGAGCACCAAGGTCAAAGCAGTGAGGTGTATAAATGCATTGTGGGATGCTGTGAGATTGCGTTCCCGCTGAGTGGAGATAAATCATGTCAGTTCCACAAGTACACAGACACACACACACATGCACACACACCTACAGGTCCACACACTCGTACAAACACCAGGAGCACGTGTGAGGATCCACTGCCATAGTCTCTCTTTGTCTTCCCCCCATTGAGTGTGCGTGTGTGTCTTTCACAGCTGCAGGTGCCTCTATAATCAGTTAACTGTCACACACACACACACACAGAGACCCACAAACAGCCACAGATAAGGTGCAAGTATCATTTATACCACACGCAAAAATACATCCTATTTTTTTCCACTGTTAGCACTGAGGTCTGTCATTTGATTGCTCAGTAGACAGACACACAAACATTCATGCTAACTCAAGGATGCCCCGCAGCTATGTAGCGTGTGTACGTGGAATAAATGAGAATCATTCCGAGATGGGGATTTAAAGGTTGAAATGGCAGGTTTAAAACTCTTCCTAGTCTTTTCTTTCTGAGAGAGAGAGAATGCAGTAAAATCCTACTGGGATACAGATTTACATCGTCATTTTATATCTGCAGTCCTTCATTTATCTTGCATAAATAACTCTGCATTATTTAGAGTGTGCGTGGCTTGTATAGAAGTGATCTTATTGTTCGAGAGGTATGAGCTTGATATAAAACTATTACCACATTTTATTGCTTTAATGCTTATTTATATTAATTTTGTATATACAGCTCACATGTTTTTATTTGTAAAGCGCTTTTCATAATACACGTAGTTGCTTTATAAAAAAAACTACATGCTGTCCTGTCTTAAGAATCCCTGTTAAATAGTGCAATGAAAGTCTTAATGCCTTGATGTTTTGTCTTAAGGTGCAATAGAAGGTGACTTACACCACATTAAGAGCTTTGTTAACACTTTAGAGAAATGTTGTCTTTTTAAAAATCAGCAGCAAGTGTTTGGGGGTGTGGCCAATTTGTTGTTAGTATATGATTCAACATTGATAATATTTATGCAATTGTTAGATCATATTTTAATGCATTTTTAAAATTACATGTTAACATTATAAATGATACATCGAATAAAATTATAATAATAACAGTTTTTTTTAAATACACAAAATAAAATATGTTATATGTGCGCCAAACATAATAATAATATTTATGTATAGGAAATCCGTATTGTAAAACATATGTAGTTTTAAAATGAATACTTCTATGATATAAAACGCACACACCAACCTTTACACAGCGCTCATTCCAAATGAACACACACAGTGGGATTTTTCACAGTGTGACATGACCTCCATCCTTTCAGACCTCTGTTATGTAGGAGGTCCGTCACCCTTGACTGTGGCTCGGCCTCCGGGGGCGGATCAGTGGAGCAGGTGCTGCTGCGAGTCTCGAAGCGCCGCCTTCACTCACTTCACTGCGGTTCGCTCAGCGCACTCGACAGCTGCGCTGCCGCCGTAGGGAACGCGATGGATTTACTCCCACAATAGATACACGGGAAATAAGCTTTCGTTGTCTTTTAAGGTAGGTTCTCGCAGCCAGGTTGTGGAAATGTGATTTTGGAGTGAAGTGGACTCTGTTTTCGTTTGTTAATTGTTCGGGCTTTTGTTATGGGCATCACGGGGTGCCGGGTAACTGCGCGATCGTGCCGCTTTGTTTTCAGCGATAGTCATTGCGCTTCGATTATTCATCATTTTTGTTTTTCGTTTATGTCTGCTTGCAGTTCACATGCTTTCTGACAAACGCAGATCTTCCGTCACAACTATCGGTTTTATTGCAAATTTAAACCGAAATGTCGCGTTGAATGCATTTGCAACCTTTTGGCTTTTAATGGCACTCCGCGAATATCTACAACAGTTTCTAACAATCTTTTCCGAGTTAAAACGTTAGATTGTGGGGCTGTGAGTAAGTATTTGGAGAGTCGTGGTCGAGTTACACGACCTTCGCCTCTTCTGTAACCTCAAGGTTAATTTCCCATTTATCTCACGCGCCCCCTTTGATTCTGGCGTCATTTATTGTAGTTGCACGCATCGATCTGCATTTTGCTGTGGTTTCGAGTCCAAACAAAATAGTCAATGCATAACCATGATGCAACTATAGAATAACGGATTCACTCGAGTGTTGATGGTTGTTTCTAATGTCTCATTTTAATCATCGATTTTATAGCTTTATTCATTATATAAAATGTAAGATGTAGTGTGAGTGGTTTATCGCCTCCTGTGGGTTTCACATTCACAGTTGGTTTTTAAAGTAGTTACGTTTTGTAGTTATCCGAGTGGTAAAATTGAATGAATATATTAAGAAAAGACACATTTAACACATCGACCTGCCTTTCGCTGTGCTTTAAAATCGAAACAAAATACTCGATGAGTAAATATGATGCAAGAAAAGGGTGTCACGCGCATGTTGATTGTTGTTTATTGCTTTAATGTCTCACTCGGTCACAGATTTTATTTATTTTGGTTATAATATAACATATAAGATGCGGTGTGACTGGTTGGTAAGGTCGCCTCCTTTGTGTTTCACACGCAGTCTTGAAGCTTTTAGCTGGTGATCTGAGTAATCAGATTTAATGAATGGGTCGTAAAAAGGCACATCTAACGCCCACCCATGTACACCTGGCAGGGTTGCCATCACCTCAGTTAACTTGCAGTCTGTTCGACTCAATTGATTAATTTTTAATAAAAACTAACGGCGGAGGTTTATTTGGTGCCCGGTGACCGGGTGCGAAAGTGAAATGAGAGTCGCGGTTTGTCTTTGTTAAACAGGATATACTTGATCCGTAGGTCTTTTATGACGAAGTTGTTTAATATGAAGTTACTGTAACATCCAGACGGAGTCACAGATTAAATCGTGAGTCGGTAACAGTTACTGGTTGTGATAAACAATGCAAGGCGTGAGGGTGTATGTGTTAAAAGTATGCGTGTGGCTATTCTTGCAGGGTAGGTATAGTTTTGTTTGATGAGAATAAGCGGTTGTACATTTGCTGTGTTTGCTTAAAGATCTCTGTAGCAAAGATTTACCTTCAAGTCGAAAGTAAACGCTCATATCGCCATATGACAATACACAAATACTAAAGCACAATGCAAATGTAATTATACAATACATATGTTAATAAGCAAGTGGTATAGTGGAGTCCTATACTGGTTAGATTTATGTAAAGCCTTTTAGTGTGTTATCCGTAAAAAAAAAAGAGAGATGAGGGGTGTGTTCAAAAACTGTCATCGGCCATCTGACTCCCCTAGACACTGTTTGCTCATGACTGGCTTGATAACAGTTCTCAACGTTGCATTGGCGTTTCAGGAAATGGTGTAAAAAGTGTATAAAGCGTGACTTTGAGACCAGCAAACATTCAGGTGTATCCACATTACTTGCCTTTAAACAATTTCACAACGTCTCAAAATATGGATTACATATATTTGTATGAAATAAATGATGGCTTGTAGAGCCATTCAGTTATGGAATGAATTTACATTAGATAAAAATGCATTTGAATTCTATTTAAAGTTTATTTAAAACATGTAAATCCAAAGTCTGTTTTATTCCGAGACTAGGTAGATTGAAGAGCCTGGTTTTGTGGTTCAGAAGTTGGAGTAGTGGGTTTTTTGATAATCCTTGGTTTGCCAATTGATTAGTAGGGTGTTGAGGAAGGATTAATGTAAAATGAAAAACCCTGAGCCGCGTGTGTGCAGTCAAGAGTGTTAAACCCTCAGAGACAGACTGTATTGGGATTAGCTCAGATTTCTGCTTCGATTTTAACACAGCTGCTGTATTTACACACACATTGGGTGTTTGCACTACAGTGGTCACTGTTTGGGCTGTCTGTTGGGTTAAGGTGACAAACAAGGGTTAATACGTTATGATATTTTAGCACTTCAATTGCTAAAACTCAAGGGATCACTTGTGATTGTCCTCAACCTGTTTGTTTCCTGTTTGTTTGACCGTCAATACCGTCTGTTAACCAATTAGATAAATGAGCTCAATTATTTTAAGGAAAATAAGTCAGCATTGGTACAACATAACAGTTATAAGTGGCATTAACCTGGAACGCATTGAACTCACATTTAATAACACCAGTTTATAGAAACGCATGTTTGTTGCTCTTTAGTAACAGTAATGCATTAAACAAATTAGATGTCAATAATACAATACACTTTACACAGTGTAGGCCCTTGAAAACCAATCAGCATGTAGAATAACACCTGAATTAGCAACTGATAGAAACAGAATATTAGTACGGCCTTAGACAAACCAGGTGTAATAAGATGCCACGGCACACGGGAGAGAAAGACCAGTGACTGAATATGAACTATAAGGACTTGGGGAAAAGGCAGGGTAAGAAAAAGCAGAGAACACCAAAGTTGCTTTGGTCATGTGACTTAGCAAAACCTTAGTTACTAAACTTGACCAATCAGCACACCACAGGTTACCCACACTGCCCTACATTGTGAAAGTGGGCATATTTCCCACGTTTAAACACATTACCCAGAATGCTTTGATGTCTGTCAGCAGTTCTCAAGGTCTAGAGATGCCAAACGGCTCTTTACATGGGAACAAAAGCTTTTCTCACTTCTTTGTTAGGCACAAATACACACAGAGCTGTTAGATGAACTGATAAGAGTATTTATGTTGTAGTTTTTTACGCAGTGACAAGGAACATATGCTGCCATTTGCTGAGCAAAATTACAGTGAGTGTAAACGTAAAATAAACTTAGATGCTAAGTTCTTTAAAAAAGTAAAAGGGATCTGATGGGACCCAGACATCAAGCTGGACCGTAAACGGAGACGTGTTTGTTTGCTTTATCATACGTTCGGTACTTTTAACGATCAGGATTTTGTGAAGACTTTGACAGTCTGTCTTTAACTGAAGCGTTTTGTGCATATTGGAGAACTTGAGGTCTGAATCCACAGAAGCGTTTTGCCTACAGTTCGCGAGGTAGCAGATAATCTGCTATGAGGTTGTTTGCATATCTGATGTGGCTTTGTGCACACGTGAAGTGAAATTCTTGTTTTCACATGTTCTGAGCACAAGGGTAAAGGCTATGTGTATCATTTTGCTCTTAACCTTTTTGTAACAAAATGACTAACAAGACAATACATGTCACGTTAGTGGCAGTAACCAGAAAAGATGGTTGAGATATGGGTGAAATGTTTGAGTTGTAGCGTCTTTGATGATCAAACATTACAAATGCTACAGTAAGTGTACATTGTGTATGTAAACCAGGTAGCAAAAGACCCACAAATGCTACAGTAAAAAATACAAATTCTACAGGGAAAAAAGCTACAAATCATACAATAAGTGTACAGTGTATGTATACCAGGTAGCAAAATATGAGTCATCTTGTGTCTTCAAATGAGTTAGCAAATACAGTTACTGTGCTGATAGATGAAAGTTCAAAATGCAATAACAGGAAACAGGAAATGCTTAAGTGATGATGTTTATTGTTTGTTATGCACTTAAAATATCTTGGGTGTGAGTTTAAGAAGTTCTAAAGATGAATGCGATGAAAAATGAAATGTGTCTCAATGTTCAAGCTCGCTGTAAATGGGCTTGTTGCTATTGTAAATAGAAGCTTGTGCTGCAAAGGGTGGAGAAATATCTGTGCTGGACCTCAAAACCTTTAGTATATAGAGATGATTGATCTTAAAGACAGGAAGTCTACACTGTGATGAGATATTAACATCAGTTCTAGGTACAAGCAGGATTGTAGACCCCCTATGAATGCAGTGCATGCTTACCACAAGAGCCTTTTGCGGTCCATAGCATATGCAATGCAAGCTGGCCACTAAGGCCCCTGACCCCTCATCACATACATCACAATGGGAACCCCTGGGCTCCTTGGTACATACAATGTAAGATTTTAACAAGGGCCCCTCAGAGAGTACAGTGCGACCTGAACACTAGGGCCCCCGGGCCCCTCCGCACGCACAGTACTTAACAAGCTTAGCAATAGGGTCACTGAAGTGCCTCTATAGACGTGCCCAGGGGGCTCATGGGATAATGATGTAGCCCTGCCTGAAACAGTGTCTTGAATTTGATTTAGGCAGCTACTGACAGCAAGTGTAAAAACCTGAGAAGAGGCAGAACATGAGAGAATTTCCAGAAGTCAAATACAAGTCAAGCAGCGTTTCTTTAGATGCATTGCATTAGTCGTCAAATGACCAGAGCTGGAATTGGTGGTTGTGTATGGGCCAAGTTAAGGCTTTTTTAGCCTGGAGTATCAATGCTGACAAAGGTGGTTGTATAGAATGACTCCAGGGTTTATTTTCACATCTGAAGGGGACGTCTGAGATGTCACCTGAGATGAAGAGACAACTTGTGGGAAAGCGTTGCCTTTAAGAAGAGGAGCCTGGACTTGTTGAGGTTGACTTTAAGGTGAAGTCTTGTCTGCTAGGTCAGTATATCATAATGTCCTAATATGTACAGTTTTTAAAGATTTATGACAAAAATTGCAATGAAAGGTATATTGTTGTGCATGGTCGGCATAGCAGTGGAATAAGAAGCCAGACAACTAGACGGTCACTGCCAGAGGGATCTGGTCTATGTTTAGATGTTTAAAGATGGATGCCCCAAACATATGTGGAGATGTTTATGGGACTTATTACTGAACCTTGTGGAGTGAGTTTGAGGTAAACAGAGCAAGCCTTTTAAAGTAACTTGGGAAGATCTGTTAGGGGTCTTTCCTAAGAACCATCAAAT
>JAZGTK010007161.1:0-19740 GCA_036877625.1 Ambastaia sidthimunki | reverse complement strand
AAGTTTGCCTCCCTCTTCCTGGCCTGTGTCATAATCTCCATCATTTCCATCTATGCCGGAGCTATAAAATCCATCTTCCACCCTCCTGACTTCTCGTAAGTATTTCTGTGGTATACTGACTGTTTAAAAACACTACATGTAATACTTTCAAAAATAGTACCAGTAATTAGCTATGGATATAATTGAAAGGTATAATATGACTATATTATACATTTAAATTACATTTATTTTCCATATTTAAATCTGCAATCTGTAATTTTTTTCAGCAAGTGCATAACAAATCAGTGTTCATCACAATCTCCTTTTCTTACCCTGATTCACACAATAAGTTTATAATAATGATTTATAAGATGAGCTGTCTGATCAGATTTTGCATATAATGTCAGTCTGTAAACAGAAAGAAGATCCGGCTACTATAATGCATGTCCTGGTTCTGTAGATGGTGCAGCATTTGTAGCTTGTTCTTAAAGCAGTTGTTTAGAATTTAAACATCATCCACATTAACTTGCAATTTAATATTTCAAACAGAGATGGCGGTAGAGAGGTGAAAGTTACAGATTACATCTTTAATGAACAGATTACAAGAGCTGACATGAACACAATGCAAAATGCAAATTACATTCTAACTAATTACTTTCTCATTCTAATTGACTAGAATCTGCATGTTAGGAAACAGGACTTTGGCTCGCCATCTCTTTGATGTTTGTGCAAAGACAGTAGTTGTTGGTAATGACACGGTTCCCAGCAACCTGTGGAAGAATTTCTGCAGCTCTGAGAATTCCAGTACAGCTCACTGTGATGAGTACTTTCTGCAAAACAACATCACAGAGATCCAGGGCATTCCTGGGCTTTCCAGTGGCATCATCAAAGGTAGAGACACACTCGTCTGGTTGACAAGCATGACAGGAAATCAGCTCAGCATGTAGAGTCAGCTTGCCTAAGTTCTTGTCTTCTTTGTGTGCTGCAGAGAACTTGTGGGGAGATTATATGGAGAAGGGACAGATTCTGGAGAAAGCAGGTTTGCCCTCTGTTGATGTCCACGGCTCCATGGAGAGTTTTGGCTTTTATGTGACTGCTGACATTGCCACTTCCTTCACTCTCCTAGTGGGAATCTTCTTTCCTTCTGCTACAGGTGAAACTCATCTCTCCATTTTGGTTCCAAACACATTTAGGTGTCTATGTTTGTGCTATGAAAGTGTTACTTGAAATTCCAAGATTTGAGTTTCAGTTCTATTTCTCTGTCTCTTGGACAGGCATCATGGCTGGATCAAACAGATCTGGGGATCTAAGAGATGCACAGAAGTCTATACCTATAGGGACAATTTTGGCTATAACAACTACCTCTCTTGTCTGTATCCGCTACTGTTAATGCCGTTGTTTCAGCAGTGTTTATTTATTTGAAAATGTTTTTTTTAGTTTTGAGTAACATTCAGAAACCATCTCAAAAAACATTCCTTGACTAATTTACTGTAAAAGATTTCAGCTCTGTACTTCTGTTTGGGGCCTGTATTGAGGGTGTGGTGCTACGAGATAAGTGAGTCATTTAGACATGAGTTCAGAACACACATTTATTTATGTAACATAAAGGAAACACACACATACTGAGTTTCACTGTGTGTGTTCTTCTGGTACCTTTTAGATTTGGAGATGCAGTCAGTAAAAACTTGGTGGTTGGCACACTTTCTTGGCCCTCCCCGTGGGTCATTGTGATTGGCTCCTTCTTCTCCACTGTGGGTGCCGGGCTTCAGTCCCTGACAGGAGCTCCCCGCCTCCTGCAAGCCATTGCTAAGGATAATATAATTCCCTTCCTTAGAGTAAGAGTTCAAATGACCCTCAACCACAAAATTACTACATATGTTTTATCAATTTTACTAATGCAATATATGGAATGAAATATGTTAATTTTAAGTTGTAAGAACATTTCTCTTACATTTCCATTAAGTAACAAAAATGTTAAAAATATGTAGAATGTCATAGTAACATTTAAATTCTGTAACGTTTTTAAAATGCTCCACTAACAACTTCAGAATAATGAAGTTTTTTTGAAATATGATATATAACTTAAAAAAAACATTCTACGCATGTTACTACAAAAACATTTTTGATAACTTTGAGAGGACTCTTAGCCAATGTTAGCCAATGTTCCCTGTTAGCTGGGATGTAGCTGAAAAGTTAAAATGTTTCTTACTTTTTGTTTGAATTTTTACACCAGGGTTTGACTTAAACAGGAATATGAATGAACAGGAAATGTTTGTATTGCAGGTTCCTGTACATCCTTTTATTAAATTCCAAACCACAGAAGCCATAAAAACAAGCATTTGCATACCAATATGTAAAGTGTTGTTCCCAAAATGTAAATATGTTGTAAATATAGGATGCTAATAGCTGACTGCTGTGTCTGCGTGTGTTTGCTAATGCAGGTGTTTGGACATGGGAAAGCTAATGGAGAGCCCACATGGGCTCTGCTGCTGACAGGACTCATAGCAGAGCTTGGCATCCTCATTGCTTCACTTGATATGGTGGCTCCTATTCTCTCCATGTGAGGACTTTTTAACACACCACAGATTCATATACGTACAATTTCACTAAATAAATGAAATTATTATATATAACATAATATATTAATATTGAATGTGTTGACACTTTAATTTTCTGTCTTATATTGAATTCTGTCTTATTTGTAATGAAAGATAAGAACTTGTGTTACTGTAGGAGACTAGAAAAATCATTGTGAGACACACTACATTTTGTGACTGGCTCATATGTTGTGAATTTGAGTTTTTCTGGCTCATTCCTCACAAGCCCCTGAGCCATTTATTCATGTTTCATTAAATGGTTTCTCACCTAGATTATATTTAATTAGATGTGTTATTTTTCATTATTAAAATGTAAACATGTTCTTTCACTCAACAGGTTTTTCCTGATGTGCTATCTTTTTGTAAATTTGGCGTGTGCAGTACAAACTCTTTTAAGAACACCAAACTGGAGGCCTAGATTTAAATACTACCACTGGTAAGTTTAGATTGTGTGTGTATAGTTTCAGCACCGTATTTGTGCAAGTTCTTTTCTTGTAGTCACATTTAAATTCAGGTCAAACTGTGAATGCAAAGCTGACTAAAATTCTGCCTTTGACACTATTTGCTTTTCATTTCCTTTGATGATTTTAAAGTGCAGTTGGTAAGGTTAGTTTATACTGTGTTTACCTAGTAACTTAAGCCAGGATTAATTTATTCTACACGTAAAACTGTCCGTTAACAGCGTGGGTATACGTAGAATTCTATTAATTAATTAATTTTATGATTACTTAACACAATAGATAAATACAATAATTATTATTAATTAAAATCTGTTAAAACTATTACTAAGTGCACCTCCTTTAAGGTAGGTGAATTAGTAACAGCTACTGCACATAAACATATGAAAACAGGATTAGCAACAAAAGAACAGAGTGAACTATATTTTCTGCTGTCCAGAATCTAATTCATTTTTCTACCTCCCTCAGGGCTCTGTCTTTTCTGGGCATGAGTATGTGTTTAGCCCTGATGTTCATCTCCTCATGGTATTATGCTATTGTAGCCATGGGCATTGCTGGTATGATCTACAAGTACATTGAATATCAAGGGTAAGTGATTTTCAATTCAATCCTTTTAACTAGCAGCAATCAATGGGAAGCTGTAGCATGTGCTAAAGTTTACCTTTTGCCCTCTGCTGTCTCTATCCCTTTTTCAGGGCAGAGAAGGAGTGGGGTGATGGGATCCGCGGTTTGTCACTCAGTGCTGCTCGCTACTCTCTCCTCCGCCTGGAGGCTGGACCGCCCCACACCAAAAACTGGAGGTCTGTCACCATCTCAAAAAAGAGCTCAAACCAATGTGTCTATTTTCCACAATAAACAATTACTTTTCTACACACGGTGTGCATTGTATAAACCAAACCATTAAAGCCAAGATATAAAAAGAATGTGTGTAAAAGAATTAAGATTATTATCAGCTCATTGTTATAAAAACACATATTTGCTCAAAATTATTATGGGATGTTTAAGCAGTCAGAAGATATTATTTACACTATTGAACTTCCTCAGGCATCTTTCTTTCAAACACTGTTTGTACTGATAAGAAGTGATAGTTTTGCACACACTAGCGTTGCAGTATTTAAACTTCAATGCAACATTATATGCCTGTTTTCAGTATATATATTTTAAGTTAAAATTATATACATTATTCCACAATACTCACATTAACCTAAATTAATGTTAACAGGCCACAGCTGCTGGTTCTGTTGAAGCTGGATGAGGACCTGCATGTAAAGTATCCCAGAATGCTTACCTTTGCCTCACAGCTAAAAGCAGGAAAAGGCCTGACCATCGTAGGATCTGTGATCCAGGGCAACTTCCTGGAATGTTATGGGGAAACACAGGCCTCAGAACAGGTTAGCTCTCACAATGACTCTCGTCTGGAATGACAATGTTCAGCATTTGTATATATTCAACAACATTTGTAGTTCTCATTGAAGTTTTAGACCTTTGCAGCTCTGTTCTGGAAAAAAACTTTGGTGCGTGTCAAAAGGAAATATTTATGTCCTGTGTATTTATATCTTTAACCAGGCAATAAAGAACATGATGGAGATTGAGCGAGTGAAGGGCTTCTGTCAGGTGGTGGTCGCCTCTAAAGTGAGAGAGGGGATCGGACACCTCATCCAGTCCTGTGGTCTGGGAGGCATGAAGCACAACACTGTTGTTATGGGTTGGCCATATGGCTGGAGACAAAGTGAAGACCCTCGCGCTTGGAAAACCTTTATCAGTGAGTCCCATTTTTTGTACACTTTAAAAGATCATTAACACAACACCTGTCCAACAGAGTTTAGTTCCAACCCCAATCAAACACACCTGCCAGTAATTTTCAAATAATTCTAAAGATCCTGATTAGCTTTTTTATTGTCTGCATTTAAAGACAAATCTTATAGTTTTTAACTCAAGGTTGTTGTTAATCTTCTCCCCTTCCATATTCTCACACTGGTTTTTTTTAACCATAGATACAGTGCGCTGTACTACAGCTGCCCACCTGGCTCTGATGGTCCCAAAGAATGTGTCGTTCTATCCCAGCAACAATGAGCGCTTCAGTGATGGGTATATTGACGTGTGGTGGATCGTCCATGATGGAGGAATGCTTATGCTTCTGCCTTTCCTTCTCAAACAACATAAGGTAAACAATTAACAATTACAGTAAAAATTACTCATTAAATCACTGTGAGTCTTGGCTTAACAATACCTTACCGTACTTTAGGTCTGGCGTAAGTGTAAGATGCGAATCTTCACCGTGGCCCAAATGGACGACAACAGCATTCAGATGAAGAAGGACCTGGCAACCTTCCTGTACCAGCTCAGATTAGAAGCTGAGGTGGAGGTGGTTGAGATGGTATAGCAGAAGACTTTACTGTTACTCTCTACTCATCCTATCAGAAGCAAGTCATGCCTGTTATATTGTGCTGTGAGCCTCATTTTTTTTTCATAATTTTCAGCACGACAGCGACATCTCGGCCTATACGTACGAACGGACACTGATGATGGAGCAGAGGTCACAGATGCTAAAACAAATGAGACTATCCAGTGCAGAGAGAGACAGAGAGGTATATGTGTGTTATGCTTACATTTATTCACTGTGACAGCTGGAAACAAATCTGCTCTATTTTAAAAAGTTAAAATTTACTTTTATCTGGACACAAATCCATAAAACCTTTTCTACAATTCTACAAGTCAGGGTAGGCAATCTTTTCCAGCTACATTTTTTTTGCTTTTCTGGCTGAACATCTTCTCATCGTAAAAGAAATTACTAAATAAAGTGATATTTTTATATCTTTTTTGGATGGCACAGGACCACAGAATGTTTGTCCAATGATTGCATTCGGTCCGAATGCAGTGATAGGATGTCCTACTTGCCTGTCAAATTATAAATTTGCATACCTCTGCACACTATTGGAGGAGGTGTGGCTCTGGAGATCGTTTGAAATAAGGGTGGGACCTTATGCTTTCAAAGCTAGGCTGCTATTGGTAGCCTCTCCGAAATTACCCACCCTATCTTTAAATCTTACACAAAGAATAAATATATCCTGGTTCTCAAAGGAAATCTTTAATATCATGTTAATAATTTAAAAAATCAAATAGATGCAGAGTACAGCAGATGTTTTAGTCTCTTTAATCTTCACTCTAGGCCCAGCTAGTGAAGGACAGACACTCATTGGTAAGAATGGGAAGTCTGTACTCCGATGAAGAGGAAGAAACCATTGAAGAATTACCAGAGAAGAACCAGATGACCTGGACTAGTGAGAAGATAGAAGCCGAGAGACGGAACAGAAACAACGCACCAGAAAACTTCAGAGAACTCATTAGCATCAAACCGTGAGTGAGCGAGCAGAACATAAGAGCAGAACATTATCATTGCAGCATTCTTTAAACCTCATAACATTGTGCAAATTATTATAATAATAATAAAAATAACAATTATAAATTATTAAGCATAAGAAGAATATTTGACTTTAGACTAATGACTACAATTCTGTTACTTAATCATTTAATTTTGTAGTTTTACAACAAAGTAACAGTAATTTCTGTTCTTTGTTGTATTTGCCTCTACAGTTTTTCCACAATATTTAATTATACTGTACTTGTATAACCTCATATATGCTGTGGGTTATTGTGTGAGGATGAGGATAAGGGGATAGAAAACCTCATTAGGTCAGTATGAAAATAAAAAGCCAATGTTGAATCTTATATACAAACGTGTGTTTGTGTTTGTTACAGGGATCAGTCGAATGTTCGTCGGATGCACACAGCAGTGAAGCTGAATGAGGTTATTGTCAATAAATCTCATGATGCCAGACTGGTGCTGCTAAACATGCCGGGACCTCCACGCAATCAAGAGGGAGATGAAAACTGTATCCTTACAGAGCGCTGCAGGCCTGCTTACATAATGAAGCTCTTTATTATGCGCTAACACTGTCTTTTGCTTCTGTGCTTGTAATGCACTTAATAGTACAATCTGTCTTTATACATTATCTCCAACTATATATATATATATATATATATATATATATCAGCTTTTTACAGGGTGTTTAGAAATATGGATCTGGGCACAAATTATACATTTTAAATTTACTTTTAGATTTGTTTTGTTGAAATGTTATACGTGATGAGACACTGTGTATATTCTTTAACTCAGAGGTCTCAGATATGGAGTTTCTGGAGGTGTTGACAGAGGGTCTGGAAAGAGTGCTACTTGTAAGGGGTGGAGGTCGTGAAGTCATCACCATCTATTCCTAAAAGGCCAAAGATTGAAACATCACTGCCAACAAAACAGACCACTTGTGTTAAACCATGCCTAGTACCAATCATAACCAGTATGCATACTGAACTACACTAGATTATATGCCACACTAGATAGACTACTGGTCAAAAGTTAAGATTACTTCCTCATTCATTATTAATATTTTTCCAAAATGTTTGTATAAAAGTAAACACAAAGACACCTATGGGAATTAAGTTAAAACTACAAAATTCCAAACAAACCAATACATGTTATATTGTTACGTTGAATTTAGGTTGACTTTAATGATATCAATGTGTACAAAACTAATTTCACACTAATTTCACAAATTTAATAAAACGCCCTTAAATTAAAAGACTTTAAATCAAGTGATCCAAAATTTTGACCGGTAGTGTATATCAGACATGATTATAATGGGTCTTTACACTAAAGTGAACTATCTGAATTATTCCACATCAACTTGTTCAACACCAAGTTTTGTCCATTTAAAATGTGTGTGTTTAACATTATGAATGACAGGATTCAGGCCAGGATTAGGATTCCAGCCACAAAAATCCTTAAACCATAAAGCTGGCAATAATGAAAACATATATCTGATCATGAAGTCAAGACATACAATCCAAGAGACAAGCAAGACTTGGACGAGAACCAAGACAAATAACTAGAACAAAAAAAAACATTCTTAACATTCTGTAGCCCTTGGTTATGCTGTAATCTGTAATATATTAAATGACATGATTGTACTGAGCATGTAATTGTCTGTACATCATAACAAAATGGTCTAACACGATTTTAACTGGCCAAGTTAACAAATCCATTTGCTTCCAAAATATCTAAGATTGCCACCCAGAACATAAGTGCTGAACTTAAATTTACATTTAAGTGCTCGTAAATGTATTTATTTTTTATTTATTTGTTGAAACTCCCCATTGTATTGAAAGTATTAGCTATTGATAAATACCAAAGGGGGTGTGGGGGGATGTAGGATATGAAAGGATTTGCAGATTTTGTTATTTATAAATGGACTGTAACAATTTAAAAGAAAAGCAGAAGTATTTTGTAAGAGAACGTTTTTGTAAGTAAACATACTGCACATGCTTTTTAGTACACGATGCGCAATGAGAAAATTTGCATACTGATACATATAAAGTCTTTATTCTTTTTATAGAGCATGATTACTGTACAGATAAAATACATTTGTTATACAAATAGAAGAAATACAGAGGAGACTGTATTGACTAATAACATTGTATCTGGAATATAAAGGCAGTGATCTGTTACTGGTTATTAGTTGTAATGTTCTATGAAGAATCTGTAACATGTTCCATGTTAAAAACAAAGATTAAACACTTTGACAAAGAAACAAGCATCTGGCATTATGTTTATTATTATAAATTATCTTTTAAACACTATGAACCTAAAATATGAAAACACAAATAAAGTGCATTGTGAATTAAAAAAACATACAAAATGCTGATTTATTGAAACCACAGAAAAGGAGTGCTTTGAAATATTTTTACTTAAAACCTACCATATCTCACGAATGTCTCTTTCAAAACTCACTGCTCTCACTTTTTAACCAGTCTTTTGCAATTCTGAAATGTGATTTGTAACACTAATTGTACGTTCTCAGAATGTTGGCTAGTGTTCTCCAAGTTCTTTCTAAGTTATCAAAAATGTTCTTACAGTAACGTTAGCAGAACTGTTTTTTAATGTTATCTGTCATTATCAAAGATATTACCTTTAATGTGCTAGTGGATTTAGTGGTTTAAATAACGTTCTTAAAAGCCAAACAATAATGTTTATACATTGGCAAAAAACTTAATGGAAACTAGTGAAATGCTCTCACAACCTAAAATTGTTAGCTGGAATATTATTTTAATATTAGGAGAAAAAGTGGGATAAGCCAGGCTAAAGCTTTCACAGGCAGCAAAGAAGATTTTCTGTTTCGAAAGCTGCTCTCAGTCTTGACTGGATGGGCCAGTATCACACGACAGCTGTTGTTTGCCTCCAAAAATGGAATTTCAACTTCATTGGGTAATGAAGTGTTAAGCATATTGTCACGCACCTGAACATATTGAGAGATAGATGGAGAGAAACAGATAAAGTTTTCATATATAAAACTAAGCTGAAGATGAAAGTATAAGCATGGACTTTTTTTCTGCAGTGACTATAAATGGGGGATAACTAAATTTAAAAGTAATTTTTTTCTTGATTATTTTCTGAGGGCTGTATAACACCATGTATTATAAGAAGTGAAGAGGCTGGTTTAAGTGACAGCATATAATCATGGAACTGCTGGAACTGCTGGTAGTTTCTTCTCAAGAGGAAATAAGAGAGGAGAAACTTTCCAACATGATTAGCATGACTTAAAAACCTAGAGGTTGTGAGGGAAAGTTTACGTGATAATACAGCGAGGCACTCAAAAACGTTTTGCTCTCAAAATTTTTATTGCTGGTCGAATAACCTGCCGGTCTCCACCCTATCTGCCGAGACAATCACAAACTTCAAGAAACAATTGAAAACACACCGAACTTCTAACAGTCAACTGTCCACAGTCTACTTTTGTCTTCTATTAAACACACCTTTGCAGACTACACTTAATGTTGGCATTTAAGACCAAATATT
The DNA here is from genome assembly GCA_036877625.1 of Ambastaia sidthimunki. Classification (NCBI taxonomy): domain Eukaryota; kingdom Metazoa; phylum Chordata; class Actinopteri; order Cypriniformes; family Botiidae; genus Ambastaia; species Ambastaia sidthimunki. The sequence goes on along the minus strand of JAZGTK010007161.1, from coordinate 9,796 downwards.
AAATGCCCTTTATAGTTATTTGTTAGAAGTCAGGAGGAGTAAATGACATCATGATGCGCTACTAAAAATAACATTTTACAGAAAACTAGAACCATATAGAACCATATAGAGATTCACAGATGCTGATTGTGACCAAAGATCAGGTCTCCTAAATAGTAGTACCAAAAGACATGAAGAAAATGAATAATGTGTCTTGGATCAGAGCTGTGACCTGGTGCTCCCAAATGCTCCGGAAAAGATGTTGATTAATTGTGGTTATTTGTGGTTGGGAAAGATGGGAGTACATTTTTCCAGAGTACATACTGTTCTTTTCCACTATATCACAGAGCAGTAATGTCACCACAAATATCTGCACATTCATGCTGCATTTAATATATGTGCTATATGGAATTGTACAGTATATTATACATACATGCTGATTGTAGGGAAGAATAATGTTTACTATGTGTGCTTTATTTATAAAGAGGTCAAGAACTGACCTGAACTGTGTATGGAGAAATAACAAAAAGGCCTTTGCTCACCTTCTCGACCTCTTGGAAGACTCTAAGAAAGTTCAGTCTTAACACTCCTTCCAACTCTTTCTCAGTCCAGCCCCTTGATATCAGCTCACTAATTAGAGCTGGGTATTTAGAGACATCATCCAGGCCTCTAGGAAATCTGCAACAAAACAAGCACATGTAATATAGGCATGCAGAAACATGCACACACACATGCACATAAGGGATGTAGGCCTACATAGAATCCACATGCTGGAATGGGGAATTTTTGAATGGATTACAGTAAATCATGTTAATTGGTTGAGATTACTACACACTTTCCGATAGCTGAAAGCGTTACGTAATTAACCAAACATATTAAACATATATGGTGCAACCCTTAACCATGGTTTTATTATATTTAAAAATAGTGTAGTTGTTTTTTTGGTGCACTATAACCAGTTTTGCTACAAATACTATGGTTGATGTAGCAAAACCATGGGTAATTTGTGGTAACTACACAAATTGTTACATGGTTAACTATAGTAACCATGTTATTTCAAACCATGTTTAAACTGTAGTTCAGTCATGGTTAAATTTCGTCAGGGAATGGGTAAAGGATTCACTGAACTTTATGAATGACAAGTGTTCCAATTCTGAAGAAATCTGCTGAGCATTCTCTGTAATTCGCAGTAGACAGATAAGCAAAGTAAACAAGTCTGCATAATGTATGATATGATGAGATATAATTATTTACCCTTGTGCCCCATCAAAGTCTGCTCCAATACCAATGCTTTCAGCTCCAATCACCCGCTTTATGTGATCAAAATGATCTGAAGAAGAATTCAAAATGCATAAAATTCTCAATATGTAAAAGACAACATTCTTTTCAAATGATGCCTGTTGTCTTACCAGCCACCACAGAGACGTTTGCATCATATGAACACGCTACAAAACTGCTGTAGAAGTTCACCATGATGAGGCCGCTTTTCATTTTCTAGACAGAAACAAAACGTGATTTAGAGATTTTGAGAAACCCAGCTAACAATTTTAGATTGCAAGAACGTTTCCATAACATTTCCATTAGGTAACAAAAACGTTAAAATAGTTCTGTTGAAAGTTCTAGGAACATTCAAATCGTCTAGTTTTTTGACATATTAACATTACTGCTTGGTTATAAGAATGTTATTCAAACATTTTTAATTCTGTAACATTTTTAAATCATTCCACTAACTACTTAAGCATAAGGGATATATAACATTCTACTAACTTTGAGAGAACTTTGAGAGAACTTTGAGAGAACATCAGATGGTCTCACCAGCAGCTGCAGCAGATCATCTGGCACATTGCGTGTGTTGTTACAGACAGCGTATGCTGAGGAGTGGCTGAAAATAACAGGAGCTGCGGAATGTTGGAGCACCGCTCTGGCTGTTTCCCAGGATGTGTGAGACAGATCAACCAGCATTCCCAACCTGTTCATTTCCGTAACCACCACCTGCAAAGAGAAAGTGAAAATCATTGTCTGGAATATTTTAGTAACACCAAGACTAACAACAAAAAATGGTGACTCTGGTTTTTGGAGTTTACATACAAGACAAAAGAGATCTTCAAATATAGAAAAAAATGAAAGAAGCCTTGATACTAGGCCAAACTCAGCATAAAACGACTAAGTAGTTTAATTATCTTATATTGCACTTTATCTTAAATTTATTGACTCGTGTTGGAGAGAGAAACCTTACCTTACCAAATTCTGTTAGGCTATTGTCCTTTCTTTGGTAGAATTGGTAAAATTTGGATGAGCTCTCCGCCCTACATTTAATTTTATTAGAGAAAAGACAGACTTTTTATAGACATATAAAGACATTTATGGGATGCAATATTCTCAACTAGTACAGTTTAACAGTTTTTTTACAGTGTAGTGTACGTTTAACTGGGTATTTACCACGGTGTGTTGCAGGTGTGTGTGAGGGACATGGATCTTACTCCAAGCTGGTAGAACATGCGAAGTGCTGCTAAACTGCTGTCGATGGAGTGCCCTCCCTCCACACTGATTAGACATGCGATTTTTGAACTGTTCCTCATTTCTCAAACAAACAACAATTTCCATCTTTATTAGAACTTTTTTCAACCTTTATTTTGCACAATAATCCATATAAGGTCATAGATGAGAAACCAATTGTCTCTCCTAGACAGCAGCTGGATTAAATGGAGAGCAAACAATATTGATATTTAGTTTCCCGTTTTGATCATGATAAAGCTGCTGCTGCTGTTTGCTGTTGTCATTGAGCCGGGCTTTTGTCATCATGTTCATGCATAGGCTGTGTAACAACTTCTCTGTCCACAATCGTGCTGTCAGAGCGTGACAAAAAGCACGATAAGCACGACACTGTTGTACAAAGTAATTTCCTAGGAACTAGTATTGGAGTGTGTACTGTGTACTGTCTCCCACGTCTGGATCTGCATTCGAAAAGTGATCTCCTGATAAATCAACCGTATGTGAACGGCTGAAATGTATTTTGATTGGTGGAAAGATGCAGAATGGCTGAAAGCTATATTTTTAACAATTCTGATATTGTAAATTCTCAATCTAACACCAATTGAAGGGTCAAACTTCTGAAACTATCTGGACTACATTTTCTTCCCACAAAACTTGTGCACCAGCTTCTGTATTGAGAACTTGTGCACCAACTTCTTTAAAATGTAACATATGACCTGTATTGGTCCAATCGTGTTGCGTGAGGACATCCTCAGACAAGTAGCTGTAAGACTGCTTGTGGGCTCCTCTTACATACACCACAAGTGTGGGCAAGAATGTCGTTTATTGAAATGTTTTGCCAATGAAAATCTGCAACATCCTCTCTGAAAATGATCTTCCACAGTTTATGTTAATGATTTGATGTCAATAAAAGTTCCAGTCCAGGCTCTCTATGGGCCAGTGAAACTAAAGCAACAAAATAAAACACGATGCACACCATAATGACATGTTAAAATCTGTGAGATCTTTTAACTCATACTGTATAATGATTGCATATCAAACTTATACTAACACATCAGTTCTTAGACATGTCCAGACCAGAAGCAATTCTTCTGAACCTTATCAGCTGTGGGATGATGGTGGCAACGGGTCTTTAATAGCACAGTGGGTTTCGGTACCTTCAGCTGTGGTGACCAGTTCCATCTCTGGGTTTTCAGTACACAGACGCCGAATGACATCAATCTGTTCCAAGGTCAGTCTGACAGCATCCTTGTTCTGAGCCGTACACAACACATATGCGGCAAAGACCTAACACACACAAATCTACATCTCAGACATAGAACAACCAACTCTTCTGAGTTTAATCTTTCTCTCCTTTAGTGTAAGAAAGGTCAAAGCATGAATAACTTTACCAAAAGTCTTCCCAGTTAACAATTTTAGGTTGTAAGAACATTTCCCTAATGTTTCTATTAAGTAACAAAATTGTTCTAGGTTCTTGGAAAGTTCAAAATGTCCAGTTTTTTCAGATCGTGTATAAATGTTATTGCTTGGTTTTAAGAACGTTATTCAAACTTTTTTTTTAAATTCTGCATTGTTTTTAAAACAGTTTACTAACTACTACAGAGTAACGTTTTTGATATGTACGACATAACGTTAAACAAAAGTCTACTAACATCACTGCAAGAAAAGGTAGATTTTGGTATATAAAAATTAAAAACAAACTATTTAAAAAGTCTCCAAAGTCAGTATACGCAAAGACAGGTTTGCAATTTCCAAACTGTATACACAGATAGTTACGATAACTAGCAGACGATAACTAGTCTGAAACTTTACCTGTCCTCCAACATGACCAGCCTTGAGGCGGTTGATATCTGTAGCCACACCAGGGATCGTGTGCATGTTCAGATGGTTCAGTCTGTTGTTATAGTGCTTTCTGAGATGCAGTGCTAAGTCGTTGTGTCTGAGAAAAAGAAAGATGTGTAATATTTCATTTAAACTCATTACAAGTGTGCAACTAATTCCAGTCTGATGTATAGACGTGTTTATTAACAGCAACCTTCTCTGTCTGCCATAATGTACTGTATTGTCTCACGGTTGTTTTTAATACACAGACTAGAAAAAAAGACAAAGTGAAAAGTCAGTCCTACCCATCAATTAGAGGATATTTTTTCATTATATCCAGCGCTCTACTTGTTTCAGATATGACTCCGTGATGAAGTGAGAGAAGGATGGATATGAGACACTGTATCCATACGCCACAGACGCCTGCGTCTCTATATATTACCATCCTATGATGCTGATAATAGAAATAAGTCATTAAATTTTGCTTTAAAGAACTTTACCATAACGGAAACTGTTCAAACTAGCATTTTTAAGCATTTTACTTTTGTCATAAATCGTTTCATACATTCAGGCATTCACGCTTTTATCCAAAACGACTTGCAAGGTGAGGAAGACAGCGAACAGTGAGTATACATTGAATCTAACGATTCTTCGTTTTTTATTAACTTGTTACGTCTCTCAAATAACAAACAATATTTAGGCTATTGGTCTATACTATTGTGACTTTCAAATGTTCAGTAGTTAAGTAAAATTGATAATTATTTATATGGGAAACCAGAGTGTCTAAAACCCGTCTTCTGAAACTCCTCATATAGCGTGACAACATGCCCCGCTACTGGTAAACGTGTGTTAAATGAACTGCATGTTTTTCTAAATAAAAGCTGTGAAACTGTTATATATAAAATAGCCATTATGGAACTAAGACTATATAAGTCACATTTACACAGTAATGTATATAAAAACATTTACTAAAACATCCAAAACTGTCATTATAACACGACCAGCTATAATCTATAACAGCCCATTTGTGACGTGCACAACAGTACAAATAAGATCATGACTTACCGTGTTAGCAGGTTTGGTTTATACTGCTCATCGGTGTACAATCAAACACACAATGCGATCCGAGCAATACGCTTGAAAACTGTTCTGCCGAGTTTAAGAAAATCAGGACTTGCCCATGTGTTGATCTATACAGTATTTCTCTGTTTTAAAACATTTAATGCTTTACCCATCGGACACGTGACGCCCTCTACTGAAGGCTTTAAGTAGGCGCATAAACACTGCCAGATGGGGACCGTAATTGCAGGCACATGTGAAAATGCTTCGGCAAAATAATAATAAACACAAAAATACAGTAATAGCCTGGACCAGTGGTTAAAACAGAGAAACACGCTCCCATACACGCCATTCACCAACAGAACAAAGAGTTTGTACAGCGGTATTTATTAACAAGTGTCCATAGTTAAAGATCTTTACGTCAAAGCCATCCATGTTGCATATAAATATACCTCTTAAACATGTCCTTAAATAAAACTGGCATAAATACAGCAACTAACTATGATGCACAAAGTGACGCTGTAGTTTAAAGGCACGTATTGAGCACGCAGTATTGATCTTACACAATCACGTGATAAACCCTAAATAAAGCCTCGCTTTCTGTCTGGTCACGTGCGTGTTTTGTTTCGGGGTCAGTTTTGTTTTGGAGGGCGAGTCCTCGTTGGCTCAGTTCGATTGGTTTGTTTGTAAGGGGAGTATTGCATGTTTAAAGATGTTTCAATATGTTCCATTTAAATGATAAAAGATGAATTATCAGTAATTATGTTTTTTTCTTTTGCTGTTTATTGATGACTTTTTGCACTTTTGGTAATTGGTAATTTGGTGTTAATATTATATATATTATTTACTACATTAAGAAATGTAACACACACGCACACGTTACATCTTCATTTGTGCACATAACATTGAAACTAATGTGTGTGTGGCTACTTCATCTGACGGACCTTCTTCCAAAGGCTTTTGGTTACTGTAATTTACTAACCAACAGATGGCACTGTTATGTCAGGGGAAAACGTCATTGGTTAATGCGGCTTCATTTTCCCATCCTTAATGCACAACGCAGACTTTACACAACAAAAGTAATCTGTTGTAATCAGAATAAATCTCCTTTACGTTGTCTCTAAGATTGTGATTTCCATGTGTTTGGAACAGGTGTTTGCATGTCCCACCATCTATTATAATAAGAGTCCAGCTTCCCTACCGAGAAGCATTATTGTAGTTTTATTTGTGTAAATAATGAATGCAGAAACTTAAAATTTCCAGAAGAGGGCGTTAACGAGTAGGATTTACCTCCACAACGAGCTCAGAACCTCCTAACACGTTATATTTCACTGTCCATGTTATTCATTTGAATTACTCAGTTTGACGAAAAGCTAATTAAACTAAAACGAGTAGAGCTTAATGTCTATCTGTCTCTCTCCAGGCTATAGACATATTGTCACTGTGTTTTGGTAAATGTTAAATCTGGGTTTCACTTGTGAATATTTTTTTTTAATGCATTGCTGTTGTAAATTGAGACTACATAATACTTAGTAATTTTAACTTTGGGAACTGTCCCACTTGCAGTCTCCACTCATAAGTGTGCAAACCCCTCCTATAGAGTTGCGGCAAATGATATCAGTAGAGTTAAGTCAAGCCTGTCGGGCTTCCCAACTCCTGTTAACAGGCAATTAATCATCAGATTGATTACAACGTGTGGCGAGTGTTGAAGCTGACTGACGGCTGCGATGCCATTCATCAGTCCGTGACAGCAGCAACAAAAGCTGGAACAGAAATGGACCGAGATGTTTTTCATTAAAGGCTTCCAAGGAGATGAACCAAACAAACGTTGCCATGAACGGGTGTGTTTGGTTACAAACACACAGAGGGCAGGGGAAGGCTGCCGGAGCCAGGTGCCGGTCCGATCCGCCTGTTATTATGTGTGCGGGGTGGTTGTCATGACGACCGAGAGACCCGTCTGCCTGTCCTTCCGGGGGAACGCCGGACAAATGGGCCGCATTGCTTGTGTGTAATGCTGAATATGAACGTGAACATTGTGAGTTAGTGCTTCTTAAAAGTTAGCAAAACTTTTTTTTATGATGGTGATAGTTTAAAACCAAATTGCATCAGTTTAATTACAGTTACAACAGCTGCATTAATGTTGTTTTTTTTTGGAAACCTACTCATCATAGTAAAATACTGTTAGTTTAGCATTAGATGGAGAGGCAGGGACTGAAACTTTAAATACAGAGATATTTATAGCATTTTTTAAAACCACAAATTAAAACATTAACAATCTTTAGGAGTCTGTGGACCAGAGTGAGGTTTGCTGGAAAAAAAATGGCCTATCGTCGTTTATATAGTTTCTTTGTTATTTAGAATAGAACAAAATACAAAAAAACAAAACTTAAAATACAACACACCAAATGGTATTTAGTAACAGTTTCTACAACATTATATAAATGCAAGTTCCAGTTCCAGTAACACAGTAAACTAACTAAAAAAGAACAAATACATGACATGGAAATATTGGAAATCATTTTGGCAAACATCATAAGGACACACGGGACACACATACAAGTCCTGTTAGAATGACTTTGCTCTTATTTTTAGCTGTGAGTTCATGTGAAAATGTAATAACAGCAATCAGTTAGAGGCACCGATTCTTTTCAGAAACATTTTTGTTATGCTGGTTAAAAGTCTCAGCTAAGCAATGTGGTCTAAATATATTTATGTGTTTTTATATCTTCTGTGGAAGGCACAGGACCATAAAATGTTCCTCCAATCATTGCATTCGGTTCGCTAGGATCTCCCACTTGCCTGTCAAACAATTTATTTGCATATTATTGGAGGAGGCGTGGCTTTGGAGAGAGCTTGGAAGGGAGGGTGGGATCTTATGCTTTGAAGGCTAGCTTGCTATTGCTAGCCTCTCAGAAATTGTCTACCATACATTTAAGAGCTTTCATATTCATTTTGTAAGGAAAAATAAAGCTTTTAAAGGGCTTTCTGTTGACTTCCTGCCTGAAACAGAGTGATGTTTCCTGGTGTTTTTAAATGCACTTTAAACTCACTTTCAGCTGAGATTTTCAACTAACATCCTACATCCATGAAACCAGTTCCTCTCTTACCCTTCTGTCAAACTTCTAAAGAAAAACTGACCATAAAACCATGTTCTGCAAAAACAAACATTTCTTGTGTGTCACAAGGTCACTCTGCTTAGTGGCTGTGTAAGTCACAGGTCAAAGTTCAAGTTTGGCTTTGGTCCAGACATAAGTGCTGATGAAGATGGAGCTCAGAGCTTAAAGATGTTGATGATGAGGCCTTACTTGGCCTTTGTCTTCTCGTCATAAGTTCCAGCATTCTTATAAGCCCCCACGTATCCTGTGTGCTCCACAATCTCCTCCCGTCCACCTTTTCCTTTGCCTTTTCCGCTCTCATCGAAGCGCTCTTTGTGAGAGCCAGTATATTTAGATGCGTCGGTCAACCTGTCCACTGTGCCAGATTTTGCCACTTTCTAAATTAATTAAAGAAAAATAAAAGCAACCATTAACATAACAGGATATATTTTATAAAGCAAGAACAAGGGACAAAAATATCTCAGTATGCTTGCCAAATGACTGAAATAGAAACTACAAACTTAACCACAAAACATAAATTGAACTCGGTTTCAACCTGTCCCAGCAGAGCATGTTTTTATTGGGTAAATACCATCACATATTCCTGTAACTCCTCTTCACTTCTTAAACAGATGATATGGCGATAAAACTGACAATATCAAGGTGATAAAGATCAGCAGTTTTGATTTATTGGTTTTTGATTGGTTACTGCCCTCTAGTGTTGTGAACAGATTAAGAAATGATCTAGGTTTTCAGTCTTGCTCCAAGGCTCAGAATCATCACTCATTTTAGGCTTCTCGATTAATAGACAGTTCAGGTCATGGAGTGCTACTAAGGTGATGAGTTGGACTGTCTGTTAGATAAGTTAGACATTTAGTAACGTCAGCAGAACGTTATAACATTTTATATCATATATATCAAAAACATTGTTTTTTAGTTGTTATTGGAATGTTTTTAAAATGTTACAGAATTAAAAAAAATCAGGATTCAAATAGTGTTCTTATAACCAAGCAATAACGTACATAAAAAATTTAAAAAGTGGACTTTTTAATGGTTCTGTTCCTTAATGTAAAAGTTAAAGTAAAATTGTTGGCTTGGTATGTACTGTAGCAACATGAATGTCCAAGTCTTTGTTCCATAGAAGATTGTTTTTAAATGATTGTCTTACCGTTACACCAACGTTGGTGGGTTCTTTTCCCTCAATTAACTTATATATAGACTGCAATGCCTCTTCTTTGCTTTGACCTTTGAACCTCTTTGGGGCCAGATCCTCCAGAGCTTTCTGGAACTCTTCATATGTTATGACTCGAGATGTCTTTGCTCTAGATCATAAAGTACAAGTAGATTTT